>WSUA01000126.1:0-41882 GCA_019633455.1 Tulasnella sp. 419 | reverse complement strand
TGTTGTCCGGAGTCTCCTGAGAGCTAGCATTGCCTCTGCAAGTCGTTCGTTACCCCTCGCGGCTGCTGAGCGAAGATTTTCCGTCTGATTCAATGATTCATGATTCCATAAGACAAAAAGGCACCCCCGTGCCATCCTTATAACGCTCCTATTCTTGTCCTCTAATCCTCTTGTTCTAGCAAGACACTGATTATATTACTACATTCGATGAGGTGGGGGGCTCGCAGCTTTGTTTTTCACCTGTCACACTGTATTATCTTTTAATTCTACCCAGTACAGCAGAATTATACATACGCGTCGTCGCAGCTACTTACTATGGACATCATCCATCCTCTTCGTTATCGCTCGACCCTTCTACCAAGTCCACGTCCGTATTTTCTCGCAACCAACTCATGTTCTCATCCTCGCGAACAACCCAATCGCGCCTCCTCATCCTTATCTTTTCGGGTCTTCCACTTGTAGGCCGGCTCTGGACCATTTCCCGTATGTTGCGAGGACTAAGGCCCTCAGCCGTCAGCTCACGCAATTTAGGAAACAAAAGCTCCCCTCTCTCCAAGACCATCCATCGGGACAGGAATGCGATTTCCTTCAGCGTGGGACAATTGACTGCATTGACATGCAGGTGAGTCACTTTAGCGGCTGCTGTGCGAAGGAATTCCACTACTTTTCCGGGGCCTATGGACATTAAACCAACGAGTCGTAAGTGGGTGACAGATGGGAACCGAGGTGGATCTCCACTAAGCAGTTCTAACAGTGGACCACAATCAAATTTGACGTACTCCAATGTCAGAGACGTGATATTGGGGGAGCGTATGAGGTGAATAAGATCACAAGCCAGGCCGGATTCGGTGAAGGAGAATCCCAACTCTTGAAGACATGGTAGTTCCACCGGATGATAGCGGGGACGCCGTTGTCTACGGGCATCGATGAAGTCTGGTGGAACGACTGGCTTTGAATCAATTGAGTACCAATTGGGACTTAATCGAAGATCCGAGCCTGCCTGCATCAAAGAAAGCTTTTCCAGGCCAGGGGAGCTTGTAAGAACGTCCATAAGATTGGCGAATGATCGGAGGACATCAGGAGAGTGGAAGTCAAATGCAAGCTCTTTCAAGCCTGATAGCGACCATGCTGTCCAAGGCATGTGCACTCCTGATATAGTCATGCTTGTGAGGCGATCTGCGCTGCCACCAAAAGCTGTGGTCGGCGGTCCTTCATTGCTACCCCCTAGGGTTTGCCAACCTGCTCCCGCTGTTTGCTCCCCCAGATAATAGAGATCCAGTCTTGACAGAAAGGGTGCCGGACTGGTTACAAACCAGGGTAGAAGTATATGGAAGGGTTCGATCATATGGGATGTCAAGTGAAAAACTTCACAACGATGAAGTTCGGGAGCTAGGATGTTAGCTAAGAAATGTCTCTCAAATGAGGTGATGGATTCCAACTCCCCGATATTGACATGCAGTGGGCAAGCACCTGATCTTTCGATGTAGAGGGTTGATTTCTCGTAGGGAGGCCCTTCCCTCATGTCAATATGAGTCCACAAAGCAGGAGTAGCGAGAACCGTCTCCCGAAAGCGGTGGCATGTGTGCGAGAGCAAGGTGACTCGTGCTTGGGCTATAGCAGGGATGGGGGAGTACACCACCATTACGAAAATGAGCGATAGTAGCTCATTCGGGAGACCAAGGATTGGTGAGCGAAGCGTATTGATGGCACGATTGTAATGACTTTGAGTTGACTTCTGAAGATGGTGTAGTACCTCAAGGCGTTGTGTCAACTGCATTTGCTCCAATGTTATGTCATCGAGCTTTTCTTCTAGTGTCCTTAGTTGAGCTGTGATTGTAGCTTTTTCGAATGACGTCAGCGGCATACTTCTTGACCTCTCCTAGTGCGATGGTTTAAGAAACAGTGAAGTCGCATTTGTGGTGAGATCGTGACGTACCAGGTGATAAACTATGAATTACGATACTGTGGTCGTTGCCCTTGACACAACGGGTAACTGAGTCAAGCGGCAGTGGACAAAGATGAGTTGAGGATTACGAATTCGATGTCCTACAGGCTTTGATGTGGGATATCGTAGCAAGATGTGCAAGTCGTCGCACCCAAGTGGGATTAAAGGGTTAAAACGCCTCTTTCTTGGTCGTGAGACTTCGGGTGTTTCTCGGTGTCTACTCATCGGGTGCCAATTTCATGTGAGACTGGACAACCAGAGTTAGAAAGTTGCTACAACCAATATCTCGTCTTGCCCATTCAACGATCTAAAGGCGCACTAAGTTGAAGTCGATCGAGATGGTGGGAAACGCAGTGCACAGGCCAGGTACGCAACTCAGACACGTCGCCGCAGCATATCTACACTCAACTAATTCCCAAAGGCCAAAAAACAATTGGTCCCTGGGGACCGCATACCTCAACACTGGACTGGTGTGAGGTGAGGTAGAGATAGCCGATTCTCGGATGCGAACTAATGCGTGAGCTATTTACACAAGGATAACTATACTCATTTTGATTATATTGCCGAAACTTGGAATACCGTCTCGAACGTTATCTATGTTTTCCTTGGCATATATGGTGCTTTATCTACCAGAGGTTTAGCAAGTCGGAACCGTTATGCACTCGCATATTATAGCATCTCCCTGATCGGGATCGGAAGTGCCGTCTTTCACGGTACTCTATTATGGCATGCGCAAGTGTTGCTCGATGAACTACCTATGATCTGGTCCGCGACTCTATGCTTATATCTGGCTGCTGTTGGGGAAAAGGCGCAAGGATCCTTGAAACTGAAGATTTGGTCGCTAATAGTACCATTCGTCATAAGTGTCGTTTAGTGAGTTTGATGCGATTCAAAATAGTCAGTAGCAGGACTCATGACATTTAATAGTCTGCGATATCCCAACCCTGTTTTTCATCAGCTTTGTTATGGCGTCATACAGTTGTGCTCGGCCACACTCATTGCCCGGCTTTTCAAATCTGTAGATGTCAGCACGCCCAGCAGAGCGTCACGTATCCAAGAGTGCAAGCAAATCATGACCTCCGGAGTTATCACGTTTATATTGGGCTTCGTTATTTGGAATATCGATAATATCTTCTGCGACACGCTGACTAGCTTCCGTAAGGGAAGAGGGGAGTTAATTGGGTTACTTACACAAGGTTGGCTGTTTCTCCAGGAGCTCTATCACCTGTACGCTCAATTTATCACATAATTCAGGGCACGCCTGGTGGCATCTTCTGACCGGTATCGGCGCCACGCATGTTGTAACGAGCTTAATTTGTAAGCACAACAACTTAGCTCCATTGACCATATCTGAACTAGATTATTTAGATCTCACCTTATCCGTCAAGGAACCTGACGGATATGAGTTCAATGGCATGATACCAGTCGTCCGAAAACAAGTGTCCAAGGGAAAAAAGGCTTAATGATTGTTGAATAGGTACTCGATCGCAGCTTAGAACGTCGTTTGGAGGGGTCAGTAATTCCAACCATCTCTCGTTATGTAGAGCATGTTGAGTAGCTCTAATAATTAAGCACTTGTTGCGTTTTTTTTTTTTCAACCAATGACAATGGTGAACCAACGTAATGAATATAATGAAAGGGCTGCCACATGAATAAGGACAAACTAGTTCATCTTACGAACAAGTGAATTGATATCGGATTCCCGGTTGCCCTGGTCACCTCCGGAGATATAATGCTTGAACTTCCTGCTTTTCCATCCACCGGTGGGGTTTGAGAGTTTGAAAGGCCAGAGGAAGTTCGATGCTTGCTTGAAATGAGGGCCGACTGTGAAGATTTCATGAACGAGATCCTCAATGGAGAGGACATCATATTTGCCCAGAGAGGATTCGATGAGGGCGTTATCGGTGAGGGGGATCCGCTGCTTATCGATCTTGCCGTATCCTCGTTTGTAGATGAGTTCTCGAACTGTTTTCAAATTTGGTTCGCTGGTCGAGATTGTTAGCCAGGAGGCGAGTCAGGCTCGGCGACAAACTCACCCATATGTTACATATGGTTCAACCAGGCGCAGCATTTGTTCGGTAGCCTTGGTAACTTTCACAAAAACGCCATTGTTGATTTGCAAAAGACGAAGCAGCTGGAGGATTTTTCGGGGTTTTGGAGCTATCTCGTTAACACTATAGTGTTGAGCAGTGAGAATAAGCCGAAGGAAAGAGCGCGAATAGCACAAACCCTCGAATCCTTATAACAAAGTAGACCTTTGCTTGGGCTGGCACGTAGAAATCGCCAGCTGCCCGAGCTGCTCGCTTCAGGGCTATTTCGTCCTTCTCCTTGGCAAGATATTCCTTAACAAAGCTGTCTGCTCGCTTGAAGATGAGCCTGCGCTTAGCTAGACGTGCCTTTATAGCAAAATATTGAGTTAGCGTTGTTCGAAGATATCCTAAGATTGAGCGAGTATTGAGAAGGCACGAAATGCCATCATCTTGAGGTTATGGATTAGTGGGTTGAAGGACAAACCCACCTTGCGCGCAGCAGTTGCAGCAGCGACTCTCTCCTCCCTGGCTTTGTCATGAAGCTTTCGCCTTTTAAGAAGGGTTTCTGGGACCTCGATATGCTGATGGCATAAAGGATCATCCCGTCAACGGTCAATATTGGAACGCTAACCGTTATAGACCTACCGATGCTGCTGGAACACTTGCATTTGAATAGATATCAGTACAAAGACATAGGACAAGAGATATCAAGACTCACGTCGTCGACGGTGCCATTTTCAAATTTGATAGATGCCTTGGGCTCGGCCGTTTACTGTGAACCGATAGAATTTGTTAAACTGTACAGTTCAATATTTCAAACTCCGCCTCCGGTGCCAGCTTGGGTTCCGAATCAAGCCGAAGGGTTATGAATGTCTCGAGCGATATGTTATATATATAGATTGTATTCGAATGTAAGCTACAACAGGTAAACGCGATGTTCGTACCAGCCTAGTATCGCCAATGTTACCAACTCCCTCTCTTACCCGTCAAGATTGTAAACGCGTCAGGATGGGTAAACGCTTGATCCTAGGTTGTCAGAAATCTCAGTACTCTATGCACAGAAAATTGAGAGAATTAAAGGAAGCTAATCAGAGGAAGAGTTTAAAGCATTGATGCACATAGCATCCTCAGATACTCTAGTTTGAAAATATGATGCGTTCATCCCGAAGAATAGTTGCAAGGAAAAAGATCGAAGTAGTTGACTAACCAGAACGCTTGCCCCTGGAGGCGGATCTTATGAGCATGTCCTTCACACCTGGTCAGATGATGAAAACACGATCAGCAATGAGTCCGCAAAAATTAGTAAACAGGATTAAAATCAGTCCCGAAAGATGGTATAATTTGAAGGCAGCATAGCCAATGACTAGCCATTCAAGAATAGATATGCATCACATAGATGAATACTAGAAAAGGGACTGACCTCGAGTGGGATGGAAAAGAAGGAAGAACGCAAATTTCAAGAGCGGATGTCAAGACCGATAACTGCGTGCGGATGTACATCACCCCTGTCTCTTCCATTTGAGGTTCGACCACACGACCATTCTGCCTCCTCGCTCAGCCTTATTGTCCATGCTCTGGCTTGCGCCAACGACAGCGACTCTGAGTGTGATTCTTGGTTATGCCTCGATCACTTGCTGGCTTGGGGCACAATTTCCGTGAGTCCTGTCTCGTGCTCTTGAGTCGCTTTTCAAGCGACATCCATTCTTACCCCACCCATATCAAATACAATTGAATCTGCAGCTGACTTGCCCCTATTTGATATTACACCGCTCATGCCAGACAGATCATCACCAACATACAGCGACAGTCCGTCGAAGGACTCGCTCTACCATTCCTTGCAAACTGGTTATTTGGAGACATCTCCAACCTCGTAGGATGTGTTCTCACAGGACAACTCCCATTCCAGGTTAGTTGTACACATCGATAGCCATCTACAGTCACTCAACAATCCCATAGACATATCTGGCCTCCTATTTCTGCATTGTCGACGTATGTCTAGTAGGGCAATTCATTTACTACTCCCCTTTCATATGGAAATCACGTAAACCACCTAAGGAATCAACTCCTCCATCATCTCCACGCCGGCTTTCTATCGCATATGAACACTCTTCCGTGGCTGCCACCTCAACTCCGCAACTTCTTGCACTTTCCCAAGCCGCTGCCAATGTTGCTACTGCGGCCGCGCACGTGGCTTATGAACGCGAGGCATCCATATCTCGGCGTCAAGCAAGAAGTCGGACTTCTGAGAGTAAAAGTCCGGTTCGTCATAGGAACCGTGCCACAAGTATCAGTGCGACACGGGACCATGACCTTGAGGAGGAGAATGGAGATGAGATCACAGAGTTGCACGAGAGTTTCCATTCGGAAGATGGAAGGGGAAAGCGTGTATCATGGTTTAAGAAAGGAACTATGATGTCGCCGACATCTGAAGATTTACCGTTCCCCTCGCATCTGCCTTCGAGCAGTGAACAAGGGCCGGAACCGCCTACCTCACCTGAATTATCCGCTACTCTATATCACACACGCACCGCATCCACATCGAGAGGTCGTGCACTCACCCGAGACCTCTATGAAGCTCCTCCTGCTACTTCTCAAACCGAAGGTTTCTTCCCTCCTCGCGAGGGAAGACAGCCGTTACCTCGTCCGGTTCTCCCTCCCCTTGAAATACCTCCAGCGGACGTGGAGGCACTGGTAGAGAGGGCGCATTCAAGGAAACCGTCCAGTCGGTCCAGGGTGAGGACACCGAATGTTGCCAAACGGGGTGCATCCATCGTTTTTCTGGGGGTTTGGGCCTTCTTCAGTTGGAGTTATCGCAAGGACGACGGCGGAAATGTGAAGATTGCGCCGTATAATAGCTGGATGAATAAGAAGCATGTGGACACCTCCGTTGGCCAGGTCCTATCTCCAATCGCTCCCCTTCACGCTCCTTCGTCAGACATACCCTCTTCCAGTTATGATATTGTATACTTTAATCAAGACGAGTCCGATTCCAGTCCACCTCATAAACCCCGACGAAGGCCAGAGCAATCCACCAAACGTATTATTGGTCGCATTTCAGCATGGACATGCACAATCTTGTATCTCACCTCCCGACTGCCGCAAATCTGGAAAAATGTAAGCCTTTTATTTGGTTTATGCGCAATTAGATATTCAACCTCCGTTTCAGTTTGTCAGAAAATCGGTCGATGGATTGTCAATCACATTATTCATTGCCGCATTCCTTGGGAATACATTCTACGTTCTGTCAATTATGACCAATCCAATTTTGAACAAGCCTCCACCCATCTCAACTGATTATCTGACAGAGACTCTGCCGTAGGTTAATTTCCGCCCTACTTTACATCACTGTCTGATCAACCGATTTAATAGTTATCTACTTGGGTCGGGAGGTACACTGATGTTCGACATAACCATTATTTCGCAAAGTCTGATATATCGAGGCAACTCACCGAAGCATGCAAGACGCTCGAGCTTATCTGGTCGGAGTGTTCATGCACCGAGGTCTCGACAAGCAAGCAGGATGATATATTCGGTAGAGGAGGAAGCCCTGTTAGGCACCCCCGATGAAACCGAAACAATTAGGCAGAAGGATTATGGGAGCGTTCGTGGCAGTGGGACCTAGTGTTGGTCCCTCTTGTCATTGTTGTGCTGGGATCAACTTCACCGTTGGTTTTTTGGCCAATGCTGAGGATGTCTGATGGAACATGTACACACTGCATTTTATCAATACTCCCTGGGTTGATGCAACTTCAATTTGTGTTCGGCGCCACATTCAGCTAGACTATTAGGAGTAAAATGCAATGAATACATTCTTGCGGGTACATAGGAGTCTGGATACGCTCGTGAATTTATGAAACAACATCACTTAATCAATGATAACAATATAGAACAAATGTCTAGTCTAAAAGGAACTTCTTTTGTTGTATCTGGATTCGCCACTGTAGGAATCGTCGTCATACAGTTGTTTCCTGCTTCCGAGCGACAGCGGTCGTATCTTAGCACCACCCAACAATGAGGGATTCTCTCCCAACTTGTCTTCCTGGACTGCGAAATACTTGCTTCCCCCTGCTTTCTGGTTGCGTCTCCTGTTCCATAAGATGAACACTCCAATACCGCCAAGTGCGGCTAGGAGGACTGCATTGAGAGCTAGCGACGTATAAACCAATGGACGATTGCCGACAACACCAGAAGAATTTGACGAGCAGGAAAGAGCCGGATCAGCTACCGCGAATTCCGATGCGGCTTCATCTCCAGAAGTACCAGCAGGTTTTGTTCCAGTGGCTCCGGTAGCATCGGTGCCATTAATCCCTATCGCATTGGCTCTGAAAGCTTCGAAAGTATTTTCAGTTTTGGGAGCATTTGCTGCAAATACCATCCCTTGCCCGCAGTGGGAGATTTGGCGACAGTATGCCCAGATCGGTTTATCCTAATCAAGAGTGAGTTAGTGGGCTCGAGCAAACCAGAATGACGACAGTCTTACATCTTTGACGTGGATGGTGTAGGTCGGGAAATTGTCGGCGACATCTAGGCCAACAGGATTGCTGAGGATATATTAGTTGAGAGCCAAGACAATAGTTACCCAAACTCACAATCCGCTATCAAAACCAATTTCTCCGGTCTTTGAGGTAAACTCTAACTTGCGACAAGGATTATCGAAGGACGATTGCGTAACAGTATCTGAAGCAACAACGCCGGCCGTAAGCACATATTGGAAGGAAATCTATGAACTGCAGACTAACGATTCTTTTGCTTGAAGATGAATGTGATTGTATCGGAGATTCTACAGGAAGGAGCTTAGAAACTTGAACTACGTACTGAACAGGCTACTTACTTGGCCCTGATGTTACTGGGTGTGTAAACGTTCCCATATGCTCCGCCAACGACGATCTTATGATCCACCGGTTTATCATATAGATCATCGCCATAGCTCTTGTCAACATTGTACTTGTCGTCATGTCCCGTATATCCAGGTTGATTGCTATGTGTACCACTATCTTCACCCGAGTCGTTGCTGCTGTGACCGCCCTGATCACTCTCTGACTTGGTACTGTCGCCTTCCCAATTGGAGTCACTCCAGTCATCTCCCCCGTATTTGGGACTAGTTGACTTGTCATCCTGATGTTCATCATCGCTTTTTCCTGCTGTGGCAAGGGCCCTTTGCTTGAACTTATGGAATTTGTTACCGGGGTTCACGGCAAACACCATCCCTTGCGCACAATGGTTGACTTGGCGACAGTAAACCCATATTGGCTTGGTCTATGCGAAGGCAAGAATTAACAACCAGCCACACGCACTATGGATCTGGACCTACATCTTTCACCCGAATATCGAAATAAGGGAAGTCTGATTTGACGTTATCGGCCACTGGCATGCTGTGAATCCAACTTGCATCAGCCGCTGAGAATACCCTAGGTTGAGAACACTACTTACAACCCAGAATCGAAACCTGGATGCCAATAATCTTTTAGTGGTGAACATGGTTCTTCAAAGGATGATTGAGTGGCTGTATGGTTCTTTTGTTGAAAATGAAATCGAATATAGTCCCCCGGATTAGCATCTACGTATTCTGGATCGTAGAGTAGCTTTCCTGGCCCTGAAGTAATCCTATCAGTCAGCGGTACTTCTTGCGCGAATAGTGGGCGTACCTCCTACTGTGACGTCGTAGGTTTTAGCATGAGATAAACTCGTTAGCGAATAAAGAAGAAATGTTGCAAGAGCGATTGGAATCATTGGGTATAGTCGAGAGAAATTTGTGACGATGCAGATGATATGAACGTATCGTTATATAGGCATGCTTTCCGCGGCTATCGGATCGCGAGACTTTTGTCAAGAAGCACTTAATCACAGCCTCTGACCGTCCGTTCAACTCGGATATGTCGGTGTCACGCATTGAACCCCGTGCTGTGCTAGGCTAGTGGTGTGAAGGGTGCAACGATTAATTCAACGAAGGAAGATGGCTGCACCACACTGTTCGCTTTTGTAATAAACCCTCAAGAATGAAGGGCTCTGCTTGGGAGTAGTTGGGAGTAGATCGAGCAGATAGTGTGAACTCAGAAACCCAGTGGTTAGTCAGCGTGCTCATGTGGGTGTGTTCGTCACACCACACCTACTCAAAGCTAATACTCTGCAAGCTAATAACTACTCTATGTTCTCATATATAATCCTCATCTGGTTGTGGGCAGGTGTATGGGACAGAAAAGAGGACAATGGGTTTACAATATTGCAACTGGTATCCGTGACGAACACGCTGTCATGCTGTACACTCTTACCCCTTCTTCTAGATTTGAAGTTCATCTCTGATGCTTATGTTGAGCTGATATCTGTTATCAGCTCCTCAATCAGATGTTACATGTGGATAGAAATACATCCGAAGTCTTACAGAGTCACCTGATCTTCTTCAGTGCTAATACTTTGTTTGAACAAGTCGCGTTATAGAAGTCGAATTTGTGAAACGCCATTGTGATGATCCGGTTGACGGTCAAGTCCCGTGTCCGGAGCAAGCAGTTTCTCACGAAGTTCCTGAAATCCCAATCTCAACTGTCGGTCACGTCTTCATTCTCTTCAACCAAATGATCCGGTCTCTCAGCATCTCCTCAGTGTCGAGCTCTAAGAGAGCAATTGCTGGCACTCAGAAGAGTCTAAGACAATGGCGGTCCTTCCACCAGTCGGTCCTTCCAAACCTCGTCTCAACAACATCACCCGAGTTTGAAGGAAAATCAAACTCTATGAATGAACTTGTCGCAGACCTTCAAAATAAGCTGGCGGAGGCACGAAAAGGGGGGAGTCCAAAAGAAATTGAGAAGTTGAAGAAACAAGGCAAAAAGACACCAAGAGAACGGTACATATTTGTTTAGTTTCCTGGAGTTTGTGCTCTAGACATGGTGTTGACGGTTTACTTTTCTGTAGGCTCGGCTTACTCCTAGATCCTCAGTCACCATTTCTGGAACTCTCCTCACTAGCGGCACACGATCTTTACCCTGGCCAATACATCCCAGGGGCAGGCATTATTACTGGAATTGGCCGTGTCTCTGGAAGGGAATGTATGATAGTCGTTAATGATGCGAGTACCAAAGGCGGAGCATATTATCCAATGACGGTCAAGAAACATCTTCGTGCCCAAGAGATTGCCAGAGAGCATGGCTTGCCATGCGTTTACTTGGGTAAGTGAAGCGAGCACTATTACTGCACTTGTGCTCACAACCCGCACCGGTCAGTGGAGTCCGGAGGTGCTGCTTTACCTCATCAAGCAGAGGTATTCCCGGACAAAGATCATTTTGGACGCATATTTTATAATATGGTGTGTTGGATTCTACCAGAAGCGACATGAAAAATGACCTATATGACTTTCTTCAGGCGCAAATGTCGGCAATGAATATTCCACAGATAGCCGTCGTGCATGGAATATCGGTGGCTGGAGGGGCTTATGTTCCTGCTATGGCAGATGTGAACATCATCGTGCAAAACCAGGGGCGCATCTTTTTGGCTGGACCGCCGCTAGTCAAGGCTGCTACCGGTGAAGATGTTGACGATGAGACTCTTGGAGGAGGAGATATGCACTCCAGAGAAAGCGGGGTTACTGATCACCTTGCTCGTGACGACGAACATGCTATTCAACTAGCAAGAGAGGCCGTCGCTGATTTGGGTCCACGGCTGGGTGCCATAAGAACTGTAAGTAGCCCGCAATATAAAACCAAGTCGAAAGATAACTAATAGATAACCTTTCTAGCCCGATGCACCACCGGAATCGCCGCTTTACTCGGCTAAAGACCTACACGGCATTGTGGGCACTGATGTGCGCCAGGCTTTCGACATGAGAGATGTCATTTCTCGCATAGTCGATGGCAGTCGCTTCCGAGAGTTCAAGAAAGAATACGGTCCTACTATCCTTACTGGATTCGCTCATATTCATGGCTATCAAGTCGGCATTATAGCAAATAATGGCATTCTCTTTTCACCGTCCGCCTTGAAAGCAACGCACTTTATCCAGCTTTGCTCGCAAAGGGGCATTCCCCTTTTATTCCTCGTTAATGTAACGGGTAAGGGATAGCCCTCAATATTCGTCATAGAAACTGAGAGGATCGTTTTATCGTTCATAGGCTATATGGTTGGCTCTAAAGCCGAACGGGGTGGAATCGCCAAAGATGGAGCTAAGATGGTTCGAGCCGTTGCTTGTGCCGATGTCCCCAAGTTTACTGTTGTTGTAGGAGGATCATTTGGTGCTGGAAATTATGGTCAGTTCACCTCTTAACGTGTTCAACTTATCAAGCTAACTACGTATAATCTCTCCATTAAGGCATGTGCGGGAGAGCAGTGAGTATATTCTGTTTCGAGTATTGCTACCCATCTCACATCTTTAAATTGACAGTACTCGCCTCGCTTCTTATGGATGTGGCCATCAGCCAAGGTCTCGGTAATGGGTTCCAGCCAACTTTCTCAAGTGATGAGTCGAGTCTCCAAGTAAGTGAAAGCAAACCCTTGGTATAAGGACTTCGTCTAATCGCTTGGATCAAGGGACCCATCACAACATGCGACATTGAAAGATAAGATTGAAGAGCAATCCAATGCTCTCTATTCTACCGCGAGACTCTGGGATGATGGCATTATAATGCCCCAGGATACACGTGATGTGGTTGGCCTGGGTCTTGCCCTGGCCTCGCGTCAATCTCCTGCTCAAAACGCATCTAAGAGCAGTACCACATGGGATGGCCAAAACATTGGATATGGCGTTTTCCGAATGTAGCGAAAAGAAGGCTTTATTAGAAACGGAACATAGCTTATGTAACATTTATCTCGCGTCCCTTACCGGCGCAAAACATAGTCGCGTCTCTTTACTACATAAGTTCTCGAGTCCTTCCCGTCATCAAGAAGTTACAATTACCCGAATATGAGCAGTACGGATGCGAAAACATGTCTAGCCTTTCTCGCTGAAGTTGATACCATGTCTTGGTCTAGATCACAACAACCCTTACTACAGTGGTGGTGGATTCATGAACTCGCCCTCGGCCAGCCAAGGTAGTCCTGGTGGAGATAGAGTAAGCTTGAGTGCTATCCGTGATTTTACATCCTAACCGTTGGCGATTACAGAAATTTCCGTCCCAATCGTTGCGCCCTGTCGTGGTTCGCCAAATTCTCGATTCTCAGGATTCTTCGGACAATGAGCTTATGATTGATGGTGCAGAAGCATCCCAAGTGAGTCTCTCCCGCTACTCCATGGCAATTGCATCGCTTCATCAAAGTTCGTATTTATAAAGTTGACTGTTGTCGCTCAAGTACTGTATGTCCAAATACAAGCGACCAATCTCGTCATGCAGCTCGATGATGGCACGGGACAAGTAGAAGCGCGTCAATGGGTGGAAGCGGGTACCAACATAGAAGACGTCCGTAGAGACCAAGGTGTTGAGTTCGTCGTTGCCCGCACCTTTGATGCCGCAAGCCATCTAATACACCTGATTGTTTCAAGGAATAACCAATGGATTCGCGTCATAGGTACACTCAAGTCATTCCACAATAAACGCCATTTAGCAGCGCAACACATTCGACCCGTTAAAGATGTGCATGAAGTATATTTCGCATTACTCGAGGCGCTCTCTGTCCATCAATATTATACGCGAGGACCGGTAGGTGGCTGCAGTTGCGTGTTTGCATTTTGGTCCTTAATTGAGAACGCTCGTCGAATTCTCTCTAGCCCGGTGCCGTCCAATCCACTTCTGCATATACAGCTAGCCAAGGAACTGGTCCTTCAGCAGACGTCTTTGACGGACTTTCTCCAATAGAGCGCAAGATCATGCAATACATCATCAATTCCGCAGCAGGGGATGAAGGAGTTCATGTTGTGGCTCTGTCGAAAGCGCTGGGTGATGTCAATGCATCGCAAGTCAGGTAAGTCATGTCTGGATAGTCTCCAAAAGAACATTCGCTGATCTGTTGCGGATAGCGACGCTATTGAGAGATTGACTGAAATTGGTAAAATCTATAACACCCAGGACGAATTTCATTACGCTCTGGTGTGAAATTATGCAACGAATTTATTGCTTTTACTAGGCTTGAATGCCTTCAGCGAAATGAATGCGATGTCATGCCCAAGTATCCCTAAATGAATTCCGTCTCAAGCGTTCTCCACAACCCTGATGATGCCCTTTCCAACATCCTTTGTTACTACTTTCCTTGAATCCGTGAATGATTTTGCAATGTTGAGAATATAGTCGTCGTGCAGCTGGTGCAACTGATTAGCTCAAATTTCACAGTCTAGCTTGATAGGCTTACCTCTGGAGCTACCTTACCCAGCTCCTGACACATTTGGACGAATTCTTTTCTTCGACCCGAAGTTCCCTCAGAGTCGGCAAATTTGGTAAGACTCTTGGCAATGTCCTTCAGATAATTGGCAGCTTGACTCTTGACAGATTTTAGGCTTTCTACAATCTGAAATCGAACGAGTCAAACAAGTGAAATCAAAGCGCCAGAGTCCGACGAACTGGATGATCATTTTTCTTATTTTTCCCACCAGATAAATAAGGGAATGATGCGATTTGGAGCAGTACAAAAGCCTGAAAAAGGAAGTGACCCAGCCATCAGCATTTCGCACAATTGAAAACAACATCTGGCTCACCTCTTGAGCAAGAGTAGCAAGGTGGAGTATTTCCCATAGAAGTTTCCCATTCTTTATTGCAGTATCCACCCGAGATGCGAAATCTTCAAAACAACGTTCTAAGCGGTGTTTGGAACGGTATGAATCAAACAACAATACCCTGGAAGAACTTGACTGCAGTCTCTGATGAAGCCTCAACTTTCAACGGCTCTAGTGGCAGATTAGAACTGATGGCGCCCGTATGAGTAACATATCGCTCACCACTTCCATCCTGTTTGACATGAGGTGGAGGCCCATGTACCTGCAGTTCTGTTGGCTTGACGGAAGCATCTCCTGCTACAAGCACCGACTCTCGAGGTTCGAGAACAGGGCACGGGATCCAATCATGCAATATCTGAGAGAACGCAAGGAAGTCCTTTTCTTCTTCCGTCATCTGGACATGTGGGACTCAATGATACATTTCTCTATCTTCAGAAGAAACATTACCTCTGATAACCAACTTGAGCGGAAGATATTGAGGTCGGTAGCTGCCAAGGTCTCGACTTTAGCGGCTCGAGAGTAAGCGCGAATATACAACTGCAAAAAGACAGTCAACCATTGGAACTGATTGAATGCACGTCAGATGTGTTGAGTGGACGAAAGTAGAGAATGATATACCCCCTGTGGCGTTCCCATACTCGTTTGATCAGCAATCTGCTGTCCTCTGCGTTGATAGTTTGGAATCACAGTATAGTCTCGATTGTCGTGATGCACTATGGAGGAGTCAGATGTGTAATTCTTCGTAGACTTGTCAAAAAACCCTCACTCTTCTCAAATACGAATTCCAACTCGTGTAATTCGGCCAACAAGCCATCGTTTTCGATCTTCTCCGTAGCTGCCTTCATCCTGACATACTCCAATCGCGTGAGATCACGCTGCAAAGAGTTGTCTAGTCGATCTTCAAACTCAACAAACTCGGTGATCTCGAGAGAAACTTCAGTTGATTATCAAGAAACATCAAGGAAAGATGGCTTACTTGCGAGTATTTCTCATGTTGAAAAGCGCGAACGATCAAGTCAGCTGTCTATTGGGAGCATCGGTGAATTTGCCTTCAATGCGATGTAATACATGACCCACATCATTACTATTTTGCTGATAAATGTCACTTGCATTTATGCATTCCGTCATCATTCCAATATCTCCATTTGTTGCCAGGGAAAATGTGGATCCTCGAGACAAAATCAAATGGGAAAGGGTATCTGTTTGGACTTGCTTGATGTCAAGTAGACGATAATGATCCAGCGCGGGACCATTGGCACCTAGCATTCGTTGTGAGCAGGATAAGTAATAGTAGTCAGTCAGAAATACCTAATAAACGATACAATCGAATTGCCAAGACACGGAATTGGTAGTTTTGCTTGCTGCGAGAGGAGGCATATTCAAGGATGACCAATGCTTTGAGGAGATGCTTGAAGTTTTCTACCAAGGGGACATGAGTTGGTGAAGAAAGTTTGTTCATATAGGAGCGAAGAGCTTACGAGAAATGGTCCATGCCGAAACCAAGGCGTTGCAAGCTAGAAGGGCCAGGTCATCCGCCGGCTGCAATTCCTTTTCTCCCAGATTATTCCCTGTAACAAACTGAATGACGATTCACTACTTGAATTTGCGGGAGCTTACCCAATGATAGAGATTCATGGTACATCCTGACGAAATCAAGTGCTAGTTGATTCTCTTCTTCTTCTGTCAAGGGCTCCGACGAATACCGCAGAAGCTTGTAGACGTTAATTGTCTTCTGAAGATCTCTCAATGACAGTGAAGGATTACAGGCTGAACGTTGTTCTTCCAGGAATGAGATCCATTGCGAGAGTTCTGATGATGTCGAACAAAGTTCTCCCGCATACGGCTTCACATCCTCAAAGCAACAAGCTCTGTCTGAGAATTTGATAAAGTAATCTTTCATACTTTCCAGTAGATCAGGAGAATTGTCTTTTGGCGTGTTAGACACATGACACTAGTATTAAATTCAAAAACTATGAACTTACCTTTGCCTTCATTATACAGCCTAAGACTTTTCTCGAGGTGTAGTAGGGCCATATGAGAACCCCTTTCGCCAAATCCATCCTTTTCTGCTAATTTAGCAAGGAATTCCTTGGCTTCTGAGATGACTACTTTGGGGTCCAACGGTGACTCGATGATTGGATCTTTTTGCGTCGGCTTCGGGGTTAGCTCTGGATCAACATTTCTCCCATCTGCCTCGCCCGACCCTTTTTCGGCGCTCTTTGCGGTTGATTGGGTATTCGGGTCGTTTGCTTGGGAAATAGTTCGAAATGTCGAATCGATGAAGGACATAAATGTTAGCCAGTTACGATCTCTGCGTGATTCAGACGCAATCAATAAGTGAAGCACCGTGATCATGCGGATGCGCACCCTTTCTCCAATCGGCGACGGCATAGAGCAACCTCCTCCTTGTTTGCTCCACAGGAAACATAGAGCTCTCTGCGAAACTCATCGACGACCAGACTTGTGTCACAAAGTGCCTGCCCTTTCTCAGAGTTTACCAGGTTATAGGCGTCCTCGTTACGATCCAAGCTTCGGAGGATGGTCAGGTGAAGAATAAAATGATCAGCTGTGATATGCGAGGGCAATGGTGAGCTGTTCATAAGACGCAGCGCTAAGTTGAGCAAAATGGGTGTATGGGCCTCCTCTGCAGGGTTCGGTGGACCCCCGTTAGCACCAGCATTCTGAGCCTGTAGTACGGCGGCCATGATACTCCAGAATAGGTATCTCGGAACTTTGAATTGCTTGTAGAGCTTGAAAGCGATCTTGTATTGTTTATGTAATTAGTCCTTCCTATCTGTGGATGGATGTAGTAATAAGCTCACAACTTGGGCATTTTTCCAACCCCCGACGCGTATCATGGCCATGAATGTTTGTGAACCTAGTTCTTCATTGCTAGGCTGCTTCTTGAACGCTTCCTCAAACATAGCGATTATGTCCCCAGCTTCGATGCTATGGTCAGCGACCAAACTTATATCAGTTTTCATGAGTGCATACCTCGATCTAGATGCTTAAGAACGTGTGACATAACTCCTAAAACGGTTTCATCAGTTGGCTTTGAGGAAAGAACTTCATCCGTGAGCGAAAGAGACTCGTCCAATTTGTTGGATCGAAGAAGGGCCAGCGCTTTCAAGGCCTGTTCCGGTTATTTCCTGGATCAGCAAGGAGTAATATTCGAGACTCAACACCCTAACCTTAACAACTTCATAGTTGGACTGCTTCTTGAGTAGTTTGTTGCATATCTGTATCGCGAGCTTATAAGAACCTGTGTCAAGTGCATCTATAAGGGACAAGTCAGTGAGATAGCTCACGACGGTGTATACTTTGAAATCACCGTAGATGGGTTTAAGCTTCCTAGATTCCTGTTGGGCTGCGATATCTACCATCTATCGGTTTCTTTGATCTCGGGGTATTATAATCGGGAGTTGGGTTCGGAGGCTTTGTGAATGTTCCAAAAAATGGATTGAATAATCTCGGTCGAAGTTGGAATCATTGCAGGGTCCAGAACCCTACCTGGTATCTACAATACATGCAACTTCATAATAGCTAATCGGGACCAACGTCAAGAGCCTACATGCTCTTAAAACAGAATATGACAAACCAAAGTAAAGCCAGGGGCAGAAAGCTCGCCTGAGCGTGAAAACTAGCAGCTACCATTGCACCGGAATCCACCGCATCCATAATGGGCACACTCTCCCCAATTGTTGCATTGATGCATGCAAGAAAATTCAAATCGGTTCCAACGGGAAGCGGAGTATCCTGTACATCGGTGACCTGCGAGTCATTGGATGCTGGTTGATTGGATACCAAGTTGGCCGAGTTGTTGTAGCTATTCAAAGCCAATCCGAAGCTTGAAGCACGATAAAACTGCAACATTTGCTGTGGTTGAATGCTATTCGGGTCATCAAAATTGAGAGGTGTAGGTGAAGTAACAGACGCAGAGCAGTTCTGCGCGACGGCATCAAGTACAGCCTGGACCGATTCATAATCGGCTAGAATCGTGTAGGGAGCCGTGGCATTTGGATTGGCCTGCCGCCCTTGCAAATGTCGCTTTGAGTTTCCACCCCAAGCATTGGAGGTTATTTGAGCCTGGTGCATTTTTCCACCTGGGCGAGTCTCATTGTGGTGAGGACCATACTGTGAAATATAATACGTTTAGTTCAAGATACTACAAGCAACCCTTCACTAACCTCGTCGTTACCATAATATGGATAGGGCGTATAAACTATTGGCCAGAACCCGAAGGGAAAGGGTCGATATGCGACATAGGCCCCAGCTAACCCATACGGATAACTATGGCCCTGTCCGTCATCAAATTTGAACAACCAGATCAAACTTGACATCCTTACCCGCTACCATACCGCGAGCTTCCCCAGATTTGAGGTCTGGTTGCTCCTCCAGCAAATCTACCTGCGAAAGCAGCACCAGGAGGAATTGTGACAGGTGATCCACCTCCTTGACCATAGACAGATGCTGAGCGACTACCGGTATAAGTCCCAACCTTCACGTAACCTTTGCCGGCACTCCCGCCAGTTTTGGAACCACCTGCGGATCCACCTGTTGGGGAACAATCAACTTCATGCTGATACACTAATAGATTCGAATTGTCAACTCACCTTTACCACCGCCTCCCGTCTTAGCCCTTTTATTCAATAGCGACATGATCGTTGGTATACGTGCTGTCGATCGTCAGGAGGGGGGACGGTGTGGGGTGATTGAAAGGCGAACAGAGTGTTGCGTGAGAAAATAGGCTTCTAGCTTGGAATTCCATACACAGCCTCGCAAAATGGAAAAAGCGGCATTTCTTTTATGGAATCTGCACCGCACGCAGATGATTCAATTGCCATATTTTATTGAGCCAATGAGAGCTACAATTCACATGGCTGGTCCGTAAAAAATACGAGGTTGGACCTATGGAGCCAGTTCAGAGATATGGGCGGAGGTCGATTTCCCGTCTAGCATAAGCTCAGCCTGCCATAGAAAACTGGTCAAGAAGCTATCACTACTAGCAGAAAATCACTCACGAGACATTTTCCAGTACCTGGCCCATTATTGATGCCCCAAACTTGATGACCGCTAGCTATCCAAAGACTGAGAGAGTATTGAGTACGTCTACTAAGCGTCATAATTGCGTATCATACCCATTTCCAAAACTACCAATAATGGGAGCCCCCGTTCGAGCGGAGTTGGGACGAAAACATGCTTGCTCAATTTCCAAAGAAGACGCTGTTTCCGAGAGATGAGACGGAGAGACAAAAGCGGCCATCCGACGAAGCTTCTGGGCAAGTTTAGCGTTGGACTTTACGTCCTTGGCCTTGTCGGGCAATGGCTCAGCTGGATCGCTGGCTCCTCCACACAGATACACAGTACCATCTGGCCTTGGATAGACCTCTGGATGACCAGCGCTTCCGTCAGGCAATGTGAGCTCCGTGAAAAGGGCGTGAGGTGAAATAAGCCCTGTGGTTTCGGCCGGTTGCAAGATAATAGATGTTGAGCAGTCACTAGACGAGAAGTGTTCAGCATTTTTTGATCAGCAAATTACTAATAGGTTACCTAGGGACGATATTGGCTGCGGGACCTGCATCCTTGCCCAAGAGTTTCTTAGCGAGCTTGCCCGTCCAAGGTCCCGCAGCAAACACGACATCTGTGGCCATGAACGATATCCGCTTGCCGTCATTGTCTATTGCAATCACCTCTCTGGTACCATCATCAACGTCATGCAGTTCCTCAACATTTGCTATTGTTATTTGTACACCTTGTTTTTCGGCAGCTTGAGCAATTGTCTGCGTGAATGCCCCTGGCAAAACCTGGGCAGTCGTCTGTGGAGTCCCGAGTTCGCTGAGTTATCAAGGTAAGTGAACAAGAATCGATTGAAGAGATCTTGGACTTACCTGTGCTTCGACACGCTATTCAACCAATCAGCTCCAGGGACACTTTTACGGCGATTGCGACCAATCTCGACACTCATGGTCGTAACTCTGCGATATCCCCACACTTTTTCACCATTGAACTCATCTGATAATTCCTGGTGGAGCTTAAAAGAGAGGGAGGCCAAAGATGCTGTACGCATGTCATGCCAATCTTCGGCAAGGAATCCTCCTGCTTTACCAGAAGCACTATTCAGAGTCAACGATATTAGTAGCAGCTCCTTTATAGAGGGAAAAGGCACAACCCAGCTGCTATGGAACTGCCCTCGAATAGACGAATTTCGGTATTTCCAATCTATCGACCCATCAAACCAGTTATTGATACAAGGAAACACACATATGAAGGCATTCTACTAGCCTTGGGATGTCTTGAAAGGTAGAACCTGATCCACCCATAGCTTGAGTATCAATGATACCTCGACACTGATACGTGGCTCACGCAATTGAACTTCCAATAATACCTCCTCTAAAAGGCAAGATTGTGGGTAAACATGAGCTCATCCAAAGCAAAGATTATATATGCACTACCCAATGATAGCTATAGAGCGATGAGGCTCAGACATTGTGGTTGATCAATTTGGCTGATATGACGTTGGTTGGGAAGTCAAGATTTATAATTGGCAGTGTTCGATCACGTGATCAGAGTCCCAAGCCACAAGAAGGTCGTAATCATCATATCTGTATTATCTTGGGGAAGGAACTGCCGAAACAAGTCGATCATGAACTGCTACTCCAGGCTCGAGGTTTCTGCTAAGTGTGGGCAGTGATACGTTCCTCCAACGTATCAGAGGGCGAAATGGAAGGAATCAGGATGAAATATCTGGTATATCGCACATCACTAACTTCCCTGTCCTGGAGATGGAAATGATCGCTCAATGTGACGATAGTCGAAGGGAAGGCTAACAGCCAAGACCATCCCTATCAAGACGAAAATTCAACACTCTCAATAGAGATCTCGCCGTTGCACTGCACTGGGAATCCATTCCGCATAATCCTTCACGAGATAAAGCGACCGTGACGTTTTGTGCAGTTCCTAAGCTACTGAATCGCAAAGACCCAAGAAACCAGAGAAGAAGAATCTTGGCGACCATCGAACGTGACATCCTTCACGGAAGACCTCATCACCTCGAAGTACATCTGATCCAATACTCTAGGGGACCTATCGGGAAGAATCGTCTACACATGTCACGGATCTAGAAAGAAAATGCTTCAAGAGAGAGTGAGCGTGACGCTCGGAATATAAATCGAGATTCGAATCCAACACTCGCTTTACCCTTCCTATGGAATCTCTCGTAAAAGAGTATCCAAGAAAAAGGTTGCTCGACTTCTTACAGCAACCTAGGGTATCCACATGTGAAAGGACACCAATTGAAACGCAAAAGGCAATCCACTGGGGCGTTATCCATTTTTCCAAAATCGGTTTTTTTATCTGCCCATGGTCGTCCCAATGCTCCGTGGATTCCTAGAAAATCCACCATTGACAAACGTCTTGGGAACTGAAAAGTGGAGTTGCCCACAGTTTAACCACAAATCAAAACGTCGTCGGCGTTCGCTGACCGACAGTGACTAAAGTCGTCGGAAATCCTAAAACAATCAAGCGAAACTACCCCTGATGGCCGTACACCGTTCTCCGGATCTTGAAGGTTTTGAAAGCGCGACACGGACTACCACGCCGCGATTACAGCAACCCCATTACGACAACCCCCCCTTCGCCCGGCGTCCAAAGAAATCGCAAGCAATATCTCCCAAATTTGTTGCTCTACACTGACACATCTCGATTGAGTCACGGGATGCAATGTGTAGTCACTCCACACAAAGTTTAGGTTTCGGCAACGACTACTTTCGTTCTATTCTAAAGTACATTATACACGAGCTCGTTCCAATGAAGAGAGAAAGAGAGAAAAGAAAGGATAGATAACAAGGAAAAGGAAAAAGAAATCGATCTTCAAGACCTCTCTTATGGAGAAGTGGGAGTTTTTTTTTTTCAATTAGATGCACTGCATGAACGTAGTGAAGAGAGGAAAAAATAATACCGAGAAACAAACAACACGATATATTTTTGACGGAACACTTCACACAAAAAGAGACGAGAAAAGGATAAAGAAACATGAGATAATCAAACGAGTGTGGGGATCCAGAATGGACCAAATTCAAAACCAATCGAGGCGTAGGGGGTGCAACTTTAGGAGGGGTGTACGCACCGAAAGCAAGGAGTGGTGAAAATATACAAGTAGATAAAAAAGGTAAGAGACACGGAGACAAGGATGTTGATCGCGAGCACGAGGCATCAGCAAAACAAACATCCTCGAGGAGGGGGATATATCGGGGGAGAGAGAGAATAAAGCAAGCCGGTAACGTAAAGGGGTCCGGATAGTTGACGGTAGCGAGGAAAAACCTGGAAGAGCTTCGCGAGAGCCGAAAGAATAAGAGATGAGAATCATAGAATGCCAACACTTGGAACATATGACGCAACAAACGCCGACATAACTTCGAGCCTACACTTGATGGGTATCCTTTGACGCAGTACAACACAATGAATTTCATGATATTTACATGAAAAGACCCATGACTGCGTTATAGGTGTTGCCTCCACCGCCAACTTTAGGATAAGCACCATAAGCGGCAGCAAAAGCATCTCCAGCAGCAGCTCCCGCTTCAGCATAGGTAGTAGCATTAGGAGGAGCAGACGAAGGAGGAGTACCAGCCTTGTTCAAAGTGGGTACTGACGTCGCGGATCGAGTGCGATGAGCCATCTGGGCGTGAAGGTGATGAGCCGCATGCGCGTGATGAATATCCGAACCGAGGGAGGATGCAGTGTTGTCGGAATCATCAGCCGTGGGGTAACCAACGAAGCTGTTGACGGGGTGAGGTGCGGCCGGAGAAGTGAAGACGTTCATGGCAGGGTGATATTGATTCTGTTGTCCCTGAAGCCCATAGACATTGGCGTTCCAAGCGGCAAGCTTATCCTGTGACTGTTGGGTGAGAGCAGCTGGGATGGGAGCAAGACCGTTCAAACCGTTCATGTCGTACGAGGAGAATCCGTTGATGGCAGTGTTGTGAGTAGGATGAGCCTGGAGGAAAGCAGAGTTGGGATCAAAGATCATGGGTTGGGGGACAGGGGCGTTGCGAGGGACAGGAAGAGGCATGGGAAGGGGAGGAACAGCCCCATTGACACTGCTTCCCTGGGATCCAGGGCGAACGCGGGCAGAGTGGCTGTCGCTCGAATCCTCTTCATCATCATCACCCAATCCACCGTAGATTCCCATTCCAGCACCGGACATGTTGTAGGCAAAAGGTCCACCCAAAGCTTCGGATCCACCAAGACCATTAGCATCCATGCGAAGGCCCTCCTTGACGATTTCCAAAGCCCTGCGCTCTTCCTCGATCAAACCCTCCTCGGACTCTTCGAGACCACCAGAAACAAGCTCCTCGAAATCACGAGAACGAATGGGTTCCTCGGCACGACCAAGACCCATACCGGCACGCTCACGCCATTCATTGACTTCAGCGCGAAGTTGATCAGACTCGAGTTTAAGGAGACGAAGTTCGCGAGCGGCAGTGGAACGAGCACGACGCATGGTGTGAATGAGAGCGATGGAAGAGTTGACGATGGCGCTCTTGGAGGGACGACGAACGGAGGCCAAGTTGGGGAGAAGGGCAGCGAGATCCTAGCAACCAAGGTTTAGACTCGGGGAAAAGGCTATGTTACCAGTGGACTCACAAGGAAACGGCCGTTCAAAGTTTCACGACGTTGACGCTCAACAGCATTGTGTGTGGCTCTGCGCTCAGCAGTGTTTGCGCGCCTGCTTGGCTTACGACGAACAGCTCCACCAGCGGTGGCAGTGTTTTGAGCACCGTTTGGAGTGTTGACGAGGGCAGCAGCGGCATCGATGTCAAAACCGAACTGATCTTGTTGGGGAATGTTGAAGTTGACTGAGGAGACAGGGGGAGTGAGTGGAGTGGCTGGGGGAGCAGGAGAAGTTGAAGTGGAAGAAGGAGAAGAAGCTGAAGGAGAAGTCGAGATGGCGAGAGACATGTTACAAGTGATTTACAGAGGATTTTTCAATTGGTTGGGTACGCGATAAAATCAACGGATGCCCGATAATTGTTGTGTAGTGCAAATGGAGTCGCGAACGAGTTCAAGCGTTATTCCAAGAGCAGAGAGGGATGTGTGTTGACGGGATGAGGTGGAGTGCTTTCTAGGGTCGCGAGATCTGTTGGCAGCCGTCAGCCATCATTGCAACACTCATCATACACATTACTCACACAAGCGTTGTCCTAGTGGCAGGGGGGAGCGGCGAGAGGAAGAGGGCGGGGAGGAAGGCGGAGAGCCGACGAAGGGGAAGGGGGAACAAATGCTATTGCGTTGGGGGATTTGCTGAGCAACATCACCTCAGTGATATCTGTCTCCATCTTCAAGCGGAGATCAATCTATCTCCATCTTCCCACAATAAATCGGCTTTCTCCGTAACCGGTCCGTTCCTCGCTTCCGGCATTCAACAATCCTTCGTCCCTGGGCACAGCCTATCATCATTGCCCTCTGCAAAAGTCGCTCATCCATCGCTTATCGTCGAAACACTTCTCTCTCTCCACCGTCGTCCTCTTTCATCACTCGCATCCACACCATCTCCGCCGCTCGCAGTCCCTGCAGCCCAATCTCGTCATACTTCAAGGACCCGACTACGCGTTTCACTTTAGGAAATATTTCGAATCCATGTGTCGTTCCTAGACTGAGTCTCCAAAGATGGAAATTCTTATGTTTTGAACGTGGTCAGGTGAAACACCATCATACTGCTCAATTCGCTAGAGCCTCGGTTCGTCACTCTTCATTCTCAAAGCTCCTTCACTTCTACTCAGCGACTTGTTCCTCGCTCCTATAATTGGTATTCGTGGTCGGCGACCACGGTCTTCAAGTCCACGCAGGGATGTCCCACAAATGGCACCCCTTCACCATATGGTACTTTCAAAACCTCTGATCTCCCCTCCCTTCCCACGCAGGATGACACTGTTAGATCCAGCAAACAGGTAATATTGCACAGAAAAAGACTTTTCGTCGAGGTTTTACGTTTGGAATTGTTACCTACCCCCAAGTCATTGGTATCACCTCAATTACTTGCCTTGACCCTATCCATTTACGCCCACGAACTCGTATGGTGTGAAATGGGATGATCATCTTACACTTAGGAGTTGTCGGAAGGGTCGTTGCATTACTGGTTTCGAGTTAGAGCCCTTGGATCCCCGCACAAAGTATAATCCCTCGACGATCCTTTCATACAGTGGGCAAGTCTTGTTCTATCGACAAGTTACCCACCAGGGTTCACCAAAGAGCAATCCTGCAACCTGTTACAATCGTTGTCAGGTTCACCATCAATACAAAGACCGCATCCGCCGGTCCCATTCGTAATTGCGCAACCTATGCCGCTCATGGCGAACTTACGATGCCGTTTTCCTATCCAGGAAAGTTATTCTCATACTGCCGACACGGCTAGACGCCTGCGAACTAAACCACTGAAATGGTGCACCTTAGTTCTCCCAAACTCAACGCAGAGTCTGGACATTCAAGGCCTTCCGTATTGTACACGTGAGCCCCGGTTATTATCAAGTCTTCTCCATGGTCCGAGGCATCAATAGAGACTCGATTTCCCAATCCAATCGTCTCTGGCAACTCAACCACGCACATCGAATGGATATTCCTACTGAATAGCAATTCCACATGTCAAAACGCTTGCCCTATCTTCAATATTATTGCGCAAAGGTACACCATATATCTTCTATTACTACAGCGAAGCGACTACTCCACCTTCATTCCATGCCTCAGCCCCTTTCTTGAACGTCTTCTCCATATTCTCCATGCACACGTATGGATTCAAGGTAAGCTATTTCCAACCTCTTACAAACGGCCGAAAAATGACAATTTCGGTTGATGATAAGACCAAGACAAACGTTCAAGTAATCCGGTTAACCTCCAAGGCCTTCCGCTCCTTGTAGGGACAGAGAAAGATCCACGCCATGAACCAGATCCCACAGTCTTTCAGATCTAGGTCAACTGACGCTCCATAGGACTGGGATTTGCAAGTATTCCTTAACAAGTCACGAGCTTGAGTATGGGTTTCGGCTGAAGGGCGTTCGACTCGCTTCACAAAACCTTTTTCTCGTGGGAGGACGAACGTCAAGATTCTCCTTTCTCCGGTCTTTCCGGTTGGATCTACTATAGTCAAATTACCGGTCTATGGTTGGGGAATGACCTGATCACTCGCGTCTTAGGCGACCATTTCTCGAGAACTAAAAGATGTATTCATGTGATGCTTTCCCATTCATGGACGTGGTATGTCTCACAATGACTACATTACATAGTTCAATTTCATAGTATTATTACATCCTATATCATAGACTTTTGCTGATCAATCATCCCGCCGGAACTAACTGAGAAAAACACTTTGGAATCGGCGCTTTTTCAAGACACAACAAACTCAAGGTACACCAACATTTCAAAGTTCATTTTTGCCGAATGGGAAGATCCTCTCAAAACCTAAGTAAGCGTTTGATACATTGACCTTTCTGACAGTTGCTGGTAATTCTTACGAAGAAGATGGTAAAGCCTGTCAAAACACAGATGCGCAATTCTTCAATCGGCATCTTCGACTTAAGCGACCGAGGACCCTTCACAGCCAATTTCTCACGTGAAATAATCTTCACACAATTTTTCATTCTCAGTTTGTAAATGAGGTTGCCAAATCAGGGAATCTCAACCCCGAATAAGAAAACTTCTAGTGAAAAATCTGGCCGATCTCGCAGTTCAGATGGAGAAGGCACGTCGTTTTGGGTCCAGAGGTGCATCCCCCTCCCTCCCCTCCTCCATTAATTAGGGTCATGCTGCAATAGCCTTTCCAAGTAAAAGTAATCGAACGACAACATCAGGCTCTGGATTCACTGGGGACTGCGGAGTCGCTGAAAAAAGTAGGGGCCACCGGTGGGTGACGTGGCTCTTCGGTATAATTGGAAATGTGTTGGAGAGAGGGGGAGGGGGTGTGTCAAGCCACGAACACGCACCCACCACAGAAACAAGCTTTTCGAAGTTGTGCCAAGAGCAAAACTCCCTCACAACCAATCCCAAAAAAGGGTGTCGTTCTTTTGTCCCTGCCGCTTTTGGTGCTTCCCTGAATGAATCACCTGTTCACTTCTTTCTCGTTCGTTCTGTAGGGCTTGTTCCCGGATTGGCTCTACTTCGACGATATCTCACAGGCTCTCGACTACAATTGGGCCAGACCATTTACTATACCTCAGTCACCGATTGTGAAAATCGTTGTTCAAGTTTTGTAATACTAGTATTTGCAAGTCATCCACAACCGGAGGAGTTCGCTTACCGATGACGCTCGCGGAGGCGCGGAGGTGGTGCACCGGAATTTTGATCGTCAAGACCGGTAAAGTGCCTTATTTATTCCGTTCTAACGATTTCAAAGCCAAGCGATAAGAAAATCGTTGTCCACGATCCCAAAACTATCTTTTCGGTCGTCCTCACCGAGGTGGTTGAAAAAGAAAGAAAAAAGGTGGGTCAATCACCGGCAATGACAGACAAGCTGACATCGCATCTTCAAACCCAAAGGGGGAATGCCACTCGGATAAATCGCCTATCCACTTTCCCAATACGGTACTGAACGAATCCTCTTCGAACACTCCAAGATCCGGCTACGTCAGAAAGAAGTCTTGAGTGAACAGTCTTGTGGAGACTTTTCTAGCTTCCCTGTTGACGTCTGGGAGGGACCCCACCGAATAACAACATTTCCCATCAATCAAAACAATAAACCTTAGCGTACCCGGTGGCATCATTTGCAATACATCTACGCCCCACTTTAATTGCGTCAATCATTGAGCAAAACGTTGGCATTTCCGAGACAAGATATCCCTTGGTCGTTCTCATCTTATCGCGCTTCAACCATGCATCATTCAGGGTCCATCACGATTTACCTTATGCACCCCCGCACCTAAGATACGGGTTTTTGCGATGCACTCCCGTCTTCTTATACGTCGGGAGACCAGCGGTAGCGCGATCATATTTTTAATTGATTGGTTGACAATCCACGGCATCAATCCCGACGCGATCTTATGGTCCCGTCGACATCTTGCGCCTTCTACCATGCGATATGCGAGAGGTTCTTCAACTTCTGTATTCCAACCTGGAATAATGGCGGGTCTCACTGCCAAATGGGATCAGATAGCGATGGGTCATACCGTACCTATGTTCGCCTTTGCTCCCGAACATCCGGGCAATTTAGAGTTAATCTGAAATGTAATGTATATGTACCTGTTCAATTGAAGACATCTCATGGCGCCATATGGAAACATCGAACATTGATGAGCTAGCCTTAATTGAATACTTGACCAGGTAAATGGTATAGGCAACAACCCCTTGGCGCATAGAAGTTGACAATAGGGGCAACTGCCATGCTCGACTGCAGTCGGACCATAGAGGCGACAATTATTCATTCAGAACATTAGATGTGGATAAACAAGGTCAAGTATATGATTAGAATCCGTCCGCAAACTTCAAGGATACACCTGAGAGTGATGCCGTTAATTTATGCTTGTATGAGACACGAAAGCATAACCTACCCCATGGGACCCGATTCAGTCTTTGTTCCTTTCCACTGGCTGCTAAACCATCGAGTTGGGTCATATCCTCGCTGTCTAGCTCGATCACTTTGTTATTTTCCGTTATTCTCGATGGAGTTACAGACTTCGGCAAAACGACTGTTCCTCTGTTGACTGCCCACGAGATGAGGACATTAGCGACTGAAACCGAGTGTTTCTCGGCAATTCTGAGAATAACAGAGTCTTTGAGTAGAGGAGACGCTATAGAGCATTGTGAGTGATATTCATATGAGTCAAGGGTAATTACATACTCGTGCTGCCCAGGGGGGAATAGGCCTCCAAGTAAATTCCTTTTGATTCACAGTACTTCTTCAGATCATGTTGAGGAAGATATGGGTGCAATTCGACCTATGAACAAATTCACAAGCGCAAATTGAATATTTGGATGCCACAGTTTTAATATCGTGGCTTACCTGGTTCACAGCAGGAACAACTGTCCACGTTTTCTCCAAGAGTTGTAGGTTCGGTTCGCTCCAGTTGCTCACGCCAATAGCTTTGACACGTCCTGAAGCATAAATCTCTTCCATTTGCCTCCACGTTTCACTCAAATCCCAATCCAAAAGAACGTCACGTGATCCGTCTGGATGCTTGGGGAACTTGGGATCATTGCCATTGGGGTTGAGTGCCACAGGCCAATGAATGAGATACACTAAAAGGGCCCATCATAGGTAAGGTATAATCGGAGGATAGATGAGAGCTTCTGACTTACGGTCAAGGTAATCGGTCCCCAAGGCGTTTAGAGTCATTTGCAGAGACTCTTCTACGCGACCCATATAAGTTGTCCAAACTTTGCTGGTGATAAACAGCTGCTCGCGCGGAACACCAGATGCTTTGATTCCTTGACCAACCTCAGCTTCGTTGCTGAAAGAATGTGATCAGCACTCATGACAATCGCGACGGGGATTTCTACTAACCCGTATATCCATGCACAATCAAGATGACGATAACCATTCTTTAGAGCGTGCTCAACTGCAGCTGCAACTTGTCCTGGTGGAGCTAGGCGATTTTTTAGTACAAGGTATTCTTTATAGACAAAAATGAGTGTACATTGCCAAGTGCCAAGGCCGATAGTAGGAATTTTGAGACCATTGTTAAGTTTGATATGAGTTGGAGGAGTCATGGTAGAAAATTTTGTGTTGTCTTCTTGTCCATGTTAGTTGCGATGTTGAGTATTTAATGTACGGCTTGAGTCGGTAATTGACAATGGTGGACGGAGGTCTACCGGTGGTGACGCGGAGCTCCCGGGCCGAACGTCGAAAAATAGTGACTTTGGAGAGGAGCTCAAAAATGAGAGTGTTCGTTTCATCAATCAATCACCCGCCAACGATCCAATGAACAGTGTTCGGATATCCGTACCGCATATGGCGAAAGAAGGACAAAAAGGGCCGAGATATTAATGGAAGTGCCGCGGCAGTCCTGAAGGGGAGCACATGAACGTTCATGTCTGAATTTCCGGAAGTCCACCTCCAACTGCCGTCCTTCCTCCGTAAAGGCATATATACTCAATCCAATGGTCACTTGGATCACACCTCTACAATCTCACCGTATTTGGCACGAAATGGAAGAGACGTTCTACTCTGTCAATCATTTGCTTGCTCTGCGAACGGCGCAGCATCCTGATTACCCAGTTCTTGGAGTTCCAGACAAGGACTTGAAGGTCAGTTGAACGAAAAGTGGCTTCCATGAGGTGTTGATCCTAATCCATGTTGGGTTTCTTAGTATACGATGTATACATACAAGGAGCTGAACACCGCTGCGAACTTATTAGCACATCACTTTGTAGACTCCGGTGCGTAGGTCGACTTGTTTAGCGACGACGTTTTATTAAAACCACATTTATATAGGATTGATTCCTCCGAGAGCTAATGGAGATACTACGTCCAAACTTTGCATTGGGCTTTTTGCACACTCTGGCTATGACTATGTGGTTATAGAGTGGGCCCTCAGTCGAATGGGCTACAGTACGAATTCCATCTTTCCTTGCGATGACAAATATCTAATCCTTTAACTCGTTTAGGCGTACTCTTCATCTCACCAAACAACTCCGCACCCGCCGTTGCGCATCTTCTCAAGTCCACTAATGCATCGCATGTAGTTGTCCAACCCGTTTTCGACCAAACTGTCAAAGAAGCATCAGCTATCCTCGCTGAAGGAGGACTTTCGGTTACTACTGTTGCACAGCCGGATCCCCAAGTTTATTCGACGTCTTCACAAGCCAATGCTCCGGCAGAAAAGCTGTCATGGACCCATGCCATTGATTATCAGGCGGAACAGGATCATGTCGCGTTTATCGTGCACTCAAGCGGAAGCACAGGATTCCCGAAGGTATGAACGAATTACCGGCCCTCAGTGAGATAGCCACTGACATGTGACTGATAGCCTATCAGGATATCTCATCGCTCATCTGTCAATAACTTCGTCCAAAATTTCAACATCAAAGGGCTCACCACACTTCCATTATATCATGTAAGCATCATCTATCGCCCAACGTGTCTTCTGCTAAGGCCTATTTTTCAGAACCACGGACATTCATGCTTCTACCGCGCAATCCACTCTGTCAAAACACTTTATCTATTCCCTGCTGCTACCCTTCCACTAACAGCCGGAAACATTCAAGGTCTTCTCAATTCGCCGCAATGCGAGGCTCAAGGTATCAAGGCACGATATTTTCACGTCGAAATCAAAGCTAATTACTTCCATATAGCCCTTTTTGGAGTACCTTATGCCCTAAAACTCCTTGCCGAGTCGAGTGAAGGAATTGCTACTTTGGCCAAAATGAAGATGGTCATGTACGGAGGAAGCCCTTGCCCAGATGAATTAGGCGATCAATTAGTGCAATCGGGTGTCAACTTGGTGGGACACTATGGACTCAGTAGGTGTCATTTGTCATGTTCTCCTCCTATCTCAGACTGACCCGGCTTGTAGCTGAAACTGGCCAGCTTCTGACATCCTTCCGCGACTTTGCGAACGACAAGGCATGGAATTATATGAGACCAAATGCCTATACCAAACAATATCTACGATTTGAAGATCGCGGGGATAACTGTTACGAGCTGGTCGTCACCAATGGGTTCAGGACGATGACTATGAGCAATCGAACTGACGGAAGCTATGCAACATCCGACTTGTTCCTGAAGCATTCCACCGTCCCCGATGCATACAAGTTCATAGGGAGATTAGATGACACGCTGGTTCTCGTCAATGGGGAGAAGACAAATCCGTTAGTATGATTGTTCTGGGCTTGAACTACAGTAACTCATACTTTCTGACCCGAATCAGGGTTCCTATCGAACTAGCTCTTCGGGGAGAATCTCCTTACATATCAGAGGCAATTGTCTTTGGAGCTGGTCGAGCTCAGATCGGAGCGATCGTATTGCTTTCAGCCCTTGTGTCCACTATGACACACACCAGAAAGCAGCTCTTGGATCTCATCTCTCCTGCCATCAAGGTCGCCAACCATTCCGCCCCGTCTCACTCGCAAGTGGCAGAAGAGACCATCGTTTTCTTTGACTTTGGCACGCAAATTCCAAGAGCTGATAAGGGCAGCTTTTTGAGGCCGAAGGTATACAGTGCGTTCTCAAAGGTCATCGATGATGTGTATACCAGTCTAGAGGGTGGAGAAGAAGGGGAAGGAAAAAGGAAGTTGAGCAGTTACGAGGAATCGCTTGAGCTGGTGACTTCGACGACTCGAAGCACTTTAGGAGAACTTGCAATGGGCTTGCAAGAAGAAACGGACCTTTTCGAGCATGGATTAGACTCATTGCAGAGTACTAGGATACGCAATGCACTTCAACGAGTGAGTGGATTTTTTACGAACAAGCCCGGTTTTGATCGATGAACACTCTCCAGACCGTCGATATTAATGGTGCTAAACTCTCCACCAACTTTGTCTTTGAAAACCCATCGTTGAAAAAGTAAGTTGCTCTATACCCCTTTTCCTTTATTGATCACTGAATTGGATCATTCAGGATGGCGGCTCATCTCCTGGCTCTATCATCCGGAAATCTTGATGCATTGAAGGAAGCAAGTCAAACAGAACAAATGATACAACTGGTTGAGAAATATCGACACTTTGATGTCCCAGCGAAAGTGGCAACCTCTAATGGTGTTCATGAACCATCAGCAAACAAAACAGTGAGTCTCACTCAGCCGACACAAAAGAACCAATCTCAGAAAAGCCATTAGGTCGTCCTTACCGGTACTACTGGGTCGTTAGGCGCTTCCCTGTTGGATCAGTTCCTCTCCGATGCCTCGGTTAACCGGGTTTATTGCTTGTGCCGTGCAAAAGACGATGTTGACGCCGCAAGACGCACAGATGCCTCAATGAGGACTCGTGGATTGTCTGCGTTAGGAAACTACAAGGGGTTAAATGACCCTCGTGTGGTTTGTCTAGCATCGGATCTATCTGCGGATATGCTTGGACTGCAATCCGATGTGCATGAAGAGATTGCACGGAGCGTGACTCTCATCATTCACGTAAGTATCTCATCCTTTATGGTTGGACCCCTTCGTTCTCAACATGATTCTATTCATAGAATGCATGGGCCGTAAATTTCAACCTTGCAATTGCCAGCTTTGAGCCTCATATACGAGGAGCAGTCAATCTCATGAAGCTTGGGCTAGCATCTCCATATCCTGAAAGGACATCATTCTACTTTTCCTCTTCGGTTAGCGCTGTCGCGGGATGGAAAGGTCCTTCAATTGTGCCAGAGCAAGTCACAGACGATCCTGCAGTTGCTCAGAACATGGGATAGTGCGCAGATCTTTCTGACTGACTGAATATCTTCTGACACAATCCTGTTTGCTTTCTTTAGTGCTCGATCAAAATGGGTGACAGAGAAACTAGTGGAGATTGCAGCGTTGACAACTCCTTTGCGCGCTGGGGTATTACGTGAGTTTTCCCTGAATATGAGCAATTCCAATTATATCTCATTGTTGGTGGTTTTAGGTATTGGCCAAATGGTAGGAGATAGTCGAACTGGGATATGGAACGAAACAGAAGCAATCTCATTGATCTTCAAGGTACTGTCTTATCGACGCTTGATCTTCGTGACGCTTGTACTGAATATATTTTCTTCAGAGCGCCGAGACCATCCAAGTTTTACCAGCTCTTGACGAGGATCTGTCATGGTTACCAGTGGATTACGCTGCTAGGACCATCATGGAAGTGACCTCCTTACCACCATCCAAAACCATCAGCTGTCCTTGCTGGCACGTTGTTCAGCCTCACCAGGTGCACTGGACGCGCGATGTTCTCAAGTTTTTCTCTGGGGCAGGACTGAAGTTTGAAGCAGTTCCCCGTCGAGAGTGGCTAAGGAGGCTTCGGGAGTCAGACCCAGATCCTGTCAGGAATCCGACTATCAAATTACTCACCTTCTTCGAGGACAAATACGATTACGATGATCAAATCGTCGTTAAAAGAAGTCCCCTTTCCACAGATTCAACGCAGAAACAGAGCCCGAGTCTGCGTGAGGCGCCAGCCCCTGACCACAGTCTCATTGAGAAATTCGTTAAGGCATGGAGGAGCACTGGGTTTTTGCACTAAATAGGTTTTGGGTATAGTCTTCGAACATTGTTAACGTTGTTGCGTTCGGTTATTAGTTTATGAATAGAATAAATTCATGATCCTGTGTATTTGTTTGATAACCAGCCGGCGGCATACGGCCCGTGCGAAATCTCTTTTTTCTATGAATAAACGGCCGGGTTTTCGCACCGGCCCCTACTTCATGATGTCTGTTGATCGAACTTCGCGACTCAGCTGATCTAGATCGGGAGTGGATGGAGCTGAAAGGAGTAAAAGGTTTAGGCGGTGTGGTTATTATATAAAGCCCTCCGGCTCTTCCGGTCTTCCTCCTGCTCACCCCCGCCCGTATGGCACCATCTCAAAGCCCTTCATTGCCAAAAGGTCCTGCACGACAGTCATGTATGGCATGTCGAAAACGCAAGGCAAAGTGCGATAGAACGCGTCCAACTTGTGAACTCTGTTCTCGAATGGGTGATAGATGCGAATATGACGTGGTGAGCCATAATACCCCACATTTAATTGTAGTTGCATATCAACCTCCTTGTGCAAGAAACCAACAGTTCCAAAAGCGAGTCTATGACGGCATCTTACTTCAATCCGAAAATTAACTGATGGTCTTTCTCCTTTATTCAGGCGACAGAGCTTGCAGCTCTTGAGGATCGACTTCGTGAGCAATTTCTACGTCACCTGTATTGCTGTTCCAGAATTGACTCCTTGTTAGAATTCGTTGAAAAGCTCCTTTCGGCCCAAGCGCTCTACCTCGCACCCTTTCTCGCAAATATCCAATTCAACGGCCAACTACCTACGATCAGACACGGAGCTTGCGACATTGATGGACCTGCTGGAAGTAGCAGTGGGGCCTCAACAAATGATTCTATTCGTGCTATTAAGCGTACAGTAGGGAGTGGGGGAAAATCTCAAACACCTTCAGGTGGACCGGTCGACACGGCATCTGCCTTAGCCACATTCTACCTCGATATCGGCAATCGCTTACTTAGAGGTGACCGCAAACTGTCAACGACCATTCCAGTCCGGCCAGTGGGCTCCTCTGCAAGCCTGGGCTCTGTCCAATGCACCCCCCAGCCAAATACTACAGCTATGGACGGGCAAAGCATAAAGCCGTCTGAAACCCTGAAACGGAAGTTTCAAGCAGCCGAACTAATTGACCTCGGCGAACATGCCCCAGCTGTATCTCCTCCATGGATCAGTACGACTGACATGACTGGTGCAGAGCGTTCGGGTCAAAACATCATGTCTCCTGCCGAACTTGTGGGCGGTGATCTCATGGATGACATGTGAGTGATCCTGACACACTCTGGCGAGCATTTCTCACCGAATTCCCAGAATCCACGAATATTTCCTGCAATATCATCCCTTTCTCCCAGTCTTACATCGACCGAGCTTCCTAAACGACATTCGACAAGCGTCTAAAAGGCCGAGTTTGCTGCCGGTACTTCACTCCATGGTCTCCGTTATATTACCCAGGGCGATAGTACCAATGGGCCCAAACTTCACTCGCTTTCCCGGTGCCTTGTCTACCCCGGAAGGACGCGAAAAACTTGCAAACATAGCCAGAAAGAAGGTGATGCTTTTAGCGGTTGATCGTCCTTCAGTAGAATCTTTACAGGCCTTGCTCATTTTGGCTGTTGATGCTCTTGGAACACGAGCGCTGTCACGGGGATGCACGATAATAGGCATGCTTTGCCGTATGAGGTGAGTACACATTTCCTCAACATCATAACCTGGTCTAATAGCCATTCTAGTGTTCAATGCCAAATTAATCGCGAGTTCATATCCCCCGCAAATCAGAATCTGCCTTCGCAAGGATCGCCCATAAGGGAAGAATGGAATCCTACCCCTTCAGTGCTACCTGTCAGTCTCCTTCGACCGCCAAATAATTGGGTAGAGGCTGAAACAAGACGCCGAATATTCTGGGCAATTGTATATGTAAGTCGATGGTCCATGTTATGCCGTTCAGCGATTCACTGCCATGTCCAGTTAGATCGACTCACCAGTGCGGGGACAGGCTTCCACGTAGCACTCAATAGAAGAGACATGCTTTGCCTGCTTCCCGCCTCAGATCAGGATTACGAGAATGGAAAAGAGGTTCCATCGCGATATACTTCCCCGCTTTCTCCCTTCCGATTCAGACCACATCCCGCCCCATTAGAAGAGAACGAAGATGCCATGGACGTCTCGTTGAGCACGCTTGGCTGTCTTGTTGAAGCTGGAGAGTGTTTAGGATCGGTTCAGCATTTCATGATGGAAGCTGGAAATTGGAATCGCAAGCAGCAGCTTATTGCTTGCCAAGAACTCGATAGTAAGCTCAGAGCCTGGAGGTAAGCTCAACGTTGCACATCACAGAGATGTGCCTAAAATTTGTGATTAGGTTAAACTTGCCGCCCGAAGTCCAAACCCTGAAGAAGAGTGGTAATGAAATACCTGATCCTTTGGTTGTAATGGTATGCATTCTTTTCTAATGCTTCCTAACCTAGATAACAGCATGACCCTCCATTGATTTCAGGTACATGCGACGTTCAATGCGGTAAGGACTCTCAATCTTCGTGAACTGGAACCAAACTGAATCGGTAGATCAGTCGGTCATCTTGCTCAATCAAACTTTTGCATACCCTGCCCCGGCTCAGAGCTCAGCTACGCCTATCATGTTTAATCCATCCAAAGGGTCACTTTCTCGTTGTATGGCGACAACCAAAGAAATGACAGATCTCATACAATTTGTCGGCCCTCATATGACATCTATGAATCCCCTCTTGGCTTTCTGCCTTTTCGTCAGTGCACGAGCTATTTTAGTTCACATTAAGCACTGCCAGCTGGCGCTCCCCGGACTCGGGAACCAACGCCCACCATCTGTTGATTCCAAAGAATTTGACTTACATATCAGAGCTTTAAGGTCTATATCACAGCGATGGCAACTAGGAGGTAGGGTGGGAAGCCGATACCATACACTTTACTGATGATCCTCCGTATCACAGCTCGCTTCGCGGAAGCACTCGAAAAGGCACACAACGCCAACGCACCCCAGGTTACTCCCTTGACCACCTCATTTAATGATCCTACTTTAAGCAGTGATGCTGGGGGATTACTGGATTTGAGGCTGTCCGCATTCAACCAGGCGGTTTCTGGAAGTCAGGGCCCAGGTAGTGGTGATGAGGGGAGCAGAAAAGGAGCAATCAATGTTGGCTCGCACAATAACGACAGCCTTCAGAACTCGGGCAGGCTTTTACAAGAGCAACCTTGGAATCCTGCATTATTTAATCTAGAAATAGAGGTTGATTCACAGCAGCCTTCGCGCCACGAAAATAGCCATCGACGCGCCGGTTCTCTACCCTATGGAAGGGATAATGGAATCACGCTTCCTCAACCCGATACTCGCTCGCGATCTTCATCTTTTCACGGACTTACAAACAAGATGGTGGTAAGTATCTACACTTATAACCCAGAAACCACTATCTTAAGTCTGTTTTGAAGCCTATGAGCTCCGGCACTTCTATTGCAACTTATATACAGCCAGCATTCTCTGCTACTTCAAGCTATGGGGACCATGGATCTGTGTCAATTCCAATGGGAATGAGCATCGATGACCCAACGAGTAGCACCAACCTTTCCGGTGATGGAATGTTCACCTTCGGGTTCGAAGCATACGGGTTGCCGGGAGAGGAGTATGGAGGACCGGCAATCGACTGGTCCATCTTCGAACGCCTTTTGAGCTGACCTGGTGAGACCAGCGACATCTATTGTATTGAATAAAGTCCCCCTCCGGATAGAATTCGGATGTTTACAAAGTTATTTATAGTGGAATACATGTTATTCAAGGAAGTGATACGAAGATACGGCTGCTAAACGCAGGAATTCTCAAATCAAAGAGACCAGGTGCTCCTTTCTCTGCCAGAAACGAATTATAGTTTGCTTCGACGAACGTACATCCAACTTCAAGTGCTTCGGCGAAGTAATCTGAATAAACTGAATTTCAAGACCAGCGTGGGATGTACAGGTAGCAACTTACGTCCCAAACCCCACACCGTGGAGATGCTTCTGAGAGCCTTGAGATGAGTACTTATCTCGCTCCTAATGTGAGAAGTTTGTGCATTCCGAAGGACGCGTACCAATTTGTTTCTACCTGATATGAAAATGAAGAACGCCATTAGAGGATTCAGTTTTGGCATATCCGCTCCAAGCGCATGGATGAGTGTCTCCATTTCGTCAATCGCTCGCGCGCATGCTTCAGACGAGGACGAAAATGTGCCATCGTGAATACTAGTCAAAGAAGCCGAGATACTTGAACGTGTGATTGGTGATAAAGGGTCAGCTTGAGCAATCAGCCCAAGATCTCCGTTGAATGGATGTGCAAAGGGTTGGTGCAAAACTATGATTGACCTGAGGAACATGATTATCAACGACGATAACATGATTTGGAGGCGCTTCACGTACGATATATAAACAGCATGGACTTATAGCAAAGAGTGTTTGTTGAGCTAGCAACCTAGCTAAAACTAGCGGAACATGGCTTACTCAGTGCTTTGATGGGTGACATATGGCTAGTACCATTTTCATCCATATAGTTCAACTCTTCAATCGACTCCGGCCAGGTTATTCTCCATGCCTTTAGCACTGCCTATTGAGACTCGGGTGTAATGAAATAAGCTCATCTTCATAGTCAAAATACTCACATCAAGCTCGACAAGTTGGGCTATGTGCTTCTCGAAGGAATACGTATTAGCTGGTTGTTGAATAAACGCAATAATCTTAACACGGAGCAAGTTCCTGCTCATGAGATGGGCATAATTGGCAATGAAGTAATCATACCTGTGAGAGAGCCTCGAATGCCTCTATGAGAGTCGCAAGGGGACCTAAGGGCCTGGCTCCGAGGAGCAAATCATTATCCACTGTTTGTTCCGCGTTCCAACTTGATTGACTTGGAGTCTTGGACGAGTCTCGTCCCATATCTACCAACGAGCTATTAGCAAACAATTGGTATCATTTGATATGCCGTCTACTTGCCTCTGGCTGGTGCCGAATAATCAGAAAAGGCTTCATCGCTGGCCTGGCGGTGACCAAGCAGTAAACTGGCTTGACCCGGCGTGGATATATCATTGCTTAAAGCGATTACCTTTCCATGTTCACGCTCATGTTTTCTAGTCCAAATCCGTACGCGGGGTGAGCTACTTTCTTCAGAAACACTTGCGTCTGGTCCCCATCGGAATGCTGATTTTTCGGATGGCCGACATCCAGCCGATACGATATGATTGTCCCAAAGGTAGTCAGGACAAGGAAGGTCTACATCGAAATCCCTTCGGTTAAGCGCCACGCTCCAGCCTGTGCCAGTTGCACATATTCGATCGATCTTCCAGTGCAAAATCATCGTTGGGAATAAGATCTCGATTAGAATGCAAATGGGCTTGAGGATACATACTTACCATAACAATGGTCCAGAATACGCGCCTACGGTGCTCTGCTTCAATTGGGTCCTGAGGAGCTGGAAGAAAATCGGCCGGAAGAACAAAAGGCTGAAAGGGTTGACCTATTTCTTTTCCAGCACAATCCTCTCTGTGCATTGATGGAGGCTCATGATTGAGCCCGAGTTGAACCCTGTGGGAAGGAAAATCTGAGGGATTTGAGAATGAATCTGTGATGACATTGCTAACGCCATTCTGCACATCATGCCAGTTAGTTCCCAGGCAAACGGCGGTGACCTGGGTTCAAAAAAGAGCGTTTCATCAGTTTTATCTTCAACATGATCAGTTATGAGTTTGTACGCTGACCCTTGTCCAATGGAAGCCAACACTATAATAGCCAGTGCTTGAAGAATTTCAAATGTTGGGTTATCCATCGCTTCAGCAACTACTAGCTCAAACGCAGTTCGTCTGAGCTAGGAAGGGCGTAAGTAGTGAGATATCCCAAAGAAATGGAACTTTCACCTCTGTTTTGCGCTTTTCTCCCTGGATCAGAATTAATAGATGTGGAAAGCGGCAAGCTTCGGAGTCGTCAGATATAAATCCAATTGTCGCTGCAACCAAAGCATGCAAGATAGCAAGAACCTTCGACGCTGAATTGGGGGTTCCGCTTGTGGTATCCGAGGTAATCGGATGTTCTGACCTGTAACTGCGGTACAACAAAAAGTTCTCAAAGAACGTGGTAGGACTTGGTTTAGTTGGCCGGTACATCAGAATATGGGTCATAATCCTTAGGGATTCGCGCTTACTGTAAGATCGGCAACAGAGGATGGACCCGGATAAAGTACTCGTCAATCCTGTTGAAATCAGTGTTGATCATTTCATCGACATTGCCCGCTCACAAGACTGTCATGAGTTCTGGAGGAACCAACAACTCTCCTGTCCTGACTTCCTCCTCGTCGCGCAACACCGCATCACGATTTGGTAGTGTCGACACTTGATTACGACCATTCTCACTGTGCGACAAACCGGGCTCAAATGTATACCGTAATCGCTTGATACGAGGTCCCTCAAGAGCGGAAGACGTAGCAAAAGTCTCAGTATCGGCGGTTTGAATCGTATCCTATTTTCAATCAAATCTGACTGAGATCATGCAACACCCATGCCGACGACAGATCACATACCTTTCCGGCGCCTTCGATGGGTATGTCAAGAGATCTCGTGATAGAGGAAGGTCGGAGGTCTGCTTGAACATTCTGCAATTCATGTCCGATATCATCTCCAACGAGGCCGTTATAATTTTGTCGCAGTAGTGCCATAATTTTGTTGGATTCCTGCTTGTTAAATGAGTGTAGGGCTTCTATGTCTTCTTGCCGTTTCAGAGGACTCGGGTCATTAGGTAGTATTTCAGCATTGACGTCTAAACTTTCGATATGAGGTGCAAGTAATGCGGTTTGCGAAGCCAGGATTGCTTCAACATATTCTTCGAATTGTTGCATCAGCAAGTATTCGAGCGAAGAAAACGTGGTGCAATACCTAACCGTGCTTGGATCTCCTCAGCAGACATGTTCAATCAGTGATATGTAAAACAAAAAAGGTGAGATTAAATAAAGTAACCTGGCTTGCCGGAGGTGATCTCCACTGACTGCGCGGAGGTAGGGAGACACAGGAAACATGAACCGATGTTTCTATCCAAAGCCCGTGAGAGCCATTCGAAAATGCCGTTATAATTCTTTGACATGCTTGGAAGCACAACCCCTCGAAAGACAACGAAG
>WSUA01000125.1:17098-42050 GCA_019633455.1 Tulasnella sp. 419 | reverse complement strand
TACCGCTACGAATGAACCCCGAGGTGCAGCCAGAAAGACATTCGTATAAATCTGATGTCCGTCATCGTGTATTGGCGTTGATTGAGTTCATCACCTTTGGCTTGATACTTGCAATTGTGTGGATGGGTTCTTCATATACCTTTGAAAATTAGGCGATGCTAACCCCGGCCCTGATTACCGTACGTGTCGCTCATTTATTTCTCTTGGGTAGCGCAAAGAGGGCTTCTCCGTTGCATTCACAACACGGAGAGCTCGACGACAACCACCGAGTCACAACTGAATACAACTGAATTGGCTCTGAAGAGATATGGATGTTTGGATAGTGAATTGGTTCCGTAAATAAATCAGCATAGGAGCTCCCATCAGAATCACAGTGACCAGAGCTTCATCATAGTAAATCTCGGCAGGCCGACCGGGAATTACCGGTCGGGGCTACTGGCAGAATCCCCGGGCCGCAGTACTTTACCCAGCAGTGGTGCTTTTGGTAGACCATATACCACAGCTCCTGGAGTATATATAGAAGTGGGTGAGGCTTGACCATCAGTGAATGACAAGTCTTTCACTCATCCTCTTCACCCAACGCCTTTATAAGTAGGTGTGTAATTGTTCACTATTATACTACATGAACTTAATAAATTTAATACATCTTGTTGACGCAATAAAGCAGGGAATGAAATGAAAGGTCATTGAATGGATCGTAATCATATATTCTCGACTTGGCTCAGACCCTAACTAATCAGCTCCATGCTTCGGTTTGCACCGCTATTTCCTCTCGATTACTCACCAGATTAGGGATCTCTTCCGAGCTTAAATAGCGGATATCCTGTTCAGCGTAGATAATGGCCTCAAAATAACTGGCTAATTCCAAAGAGCAGTCTATTCCTAGGACCACGACACCTGCGACGCCACTTAGTCAGACGTTCGTCAAGCAAAAACTTCAGTGACCTTTCTTTATCAAAAGATGGACCCGGTTTATGATTTAGTGGGCCGAATTCCGCGATTGGTCCGCATTTGGCGTAGCGGTTGGCTGTCGACTCACCTGTCCAATGACGTCATAGAATGGGCTGAGACATCATAGACAATCAGAGTTTGGATTTTGACTAAGGCCAAGCAACCTTCCACTTCCTCTTTGCATTTGCTGCGCCGATTTCATTTGACGTGAGGCCCCTTTTCCCCTCGTGGGTACCTGATCCCCACTCCTTTCCAAATGCCTTTCTCTTCAAAGACGCTGCCGACATACATACAATGCACGGCGTATGTGACCAACGTGAGTGCGATTTGTTGCTTACTGGCCCAATTCACCCTGAACCGCTTCATCATGAAAGTATCCGTTTCCGGCCTTTGCGTTGTCAAAGCGTCATGCTGGAAAAATGGCTACGGACCTTCGCGTTATCTATGCGAATGCACCGTGGCGGGAGCTAATGATGGGCCCTCATGTCGACCAGCCACTACGCGACACACTCTTAGAAGCTCTTTATGATGAGGAAGATGGTATATGTAGCATCAAGGAGGCGAAACGTTTCGGTGAATGGGTAGAGAACACACATTCACCAAGGATTGAAACTGTCCATACTGGTTATTTGCGTCCGAGCTGGCTTCCGGACGAAGAACCCACAGTACAGCTTGACTTTATTCGGACAGACATCGATAACTTTTATGTGATAACGACGGTGCCTCGCACTCCTCTTCCAAAGTATTCACCTGACATGGCCAAGTCTTCACTCCCGGAGCCATCTACTTCTTCCATAACGGCCATCAAGCGAGAGGCATCTGCCACTTTGAAACTGGAAAATCTCCCTAGTACTCAATTTCCCCGAAGGTTCACTCCGAATACATCACCAAATACGGTCAACGAGCCACCAGTAGTCCCTGATCGACCTCTAGAGCCACCTATCCCGCGTGATAGTGAAATGAAAAGGATGGTGGAGAACTACCCATGGCACACTACGTCTCTAGGACCACGTTCTTCATGGCCAGCTAGTCTCAACACTGCTCTTTCCTACGTCCTGAACTGCCCGTACAAGGTTAGTAATGCCTTTTCCATTTGGAATAATCGACGTCATTTGATCAATATCAATGCAGGCTGCTCTTTGGTGGGGTGAAGAAATGATCTTGTTTTATAATGATGCATATGCTGCAATGGTTGGAGTAAAGCACCCTGGTTCATTTGCTCAAAAGGGCAGTCTTGGTAAGAGATCAACTGGGCCGCTCATACGGAACGGGTCCTGACAGATTGCGCACATATGCAACATCCATAGCATGGGCGGAAATGTGGAACTCATTGGGCCCCCTAACAGAAACCGTCAAGCAGGGTAACTCGGTGGCTAAACAAGATGGTTAGTGAATCTCATTTTAATCCGCTGAATTGATTTATGAAGATTTGCTTCGTCCATACAATCAGACCTCATGTTCATGGATAAACTGACTGACGCAAGGCTTCCGGAGGAGACATATCATAGCTGGTCCTGGGTATGTAGCACTTTTGGTCGTGACTGCTATCGCACTATACATCAGTTTTCCAGACCCCAGTTATACAAGAAGATGGATCGTATGGCGGATTTATTAACGCGACATTTGAAACAACGGAAAAGATTATTTCAGCGAGAAGGCTTCATACACTACGAGAATTCGGGGACAAAGTTGGTGAGCTCATTTTTTATATGCTCAACGCAGGATCGATATAAATGGCCTATATACTACTTAGCTGCCGCGACAACAACTGCTCAATATGCAAAAGCCTGTATGGAAGCATTTAAGTCTAATGTGCAGGATATTCCCTTTGCGGCTGTTTATTTGACAGCGTCGGGGGGTGGGTCTGCCATGTTACCATTGCCTCGCAAACTGGCTTAACCTATATTTCCAGCGACCGGCAAAACTCACGTTCAGTATGGCCCACCTGCTGATAATGATGGGGAAGGTCGACCTCTTCGTGTGTCAATAAAACTGGCCGGGAGCATCGGGATTCCCGACGACAACACCACGGCAATGAGGTGAATTGAATGATTTTCCTAATTCGTATCCCGTTTAATGATAGAATGGATGTTGTTAGGTATATGGAACTGCTGCTGGACCAATCAACATTGGATCCTGTTCCTGTCGCGATAAAGCAAGAAGTCAGGAATTTTGTCTCAAACCCTGATCGGCCCTCAACTAAGGCTTCTACGGTTGAAAAGAAACCAGGAACATCCGAAACAACGGGAACGACGGATTTATTGAGAAACGGAAAAGTCTACGGTGTTATCAGCAATACACCCAGTCCTGCGAGCACCGTTCGACCTCCCTTCCTGGATAAATCTCCTTCAATATACTCCGAATCCTCAATCGCTAGAGGACTTCCATCTAATTCCCATAGCGAACAAACGAGTTTAGATTCGCCGAGCTCTGAAAATGACACTCCCTCCCAATACAGTGGACAGACCGAGATTGGAGAAAATGCGGCTTCTGTCTCTTCGTCATATCGGACAGCTAAAAGTTCTATAAGTGAAATGAATTCCGGTGAAGGTCCCGGTGAAAGTGATCTGAAGACCTCCAGCGAAGCACGAAGCTCTCCAAGTGGTTCCGGTTGCGACGCTTCTGTTGAAAACAAGCCATTCGAGGTTGTTGGAGCTGTTGCCCTCGAGCCCCCTACTGCGTCATGGCCGTACGTATCTATTTTCAGATATAAAAGGTCTCTTCTGTTTCCAGTATCGCCTGAGCATGCCTCTCAGTTCGAGAAGAGAGGCTGGAGGGATGCGGTGAGGGAATGCGTAGTTCTTCCCATTTATGGAGAAGACGAGGACATTCCAGCCGCCATTGTCATAATGGCAGTGAACACAAGAAGGGCTTTCGATCAAGGTAGGTAGAAGCAATTTATGTCCGGTTCCACTGTCTTTTTCATCCCACTTTCCGCTTTCTCGCCTATAGGGTATCGGACATGGGTAGAAATCCTTAGGTCTTCAATGAGTGCCAGCCTAATAGCAGTGCAGGGTCGTGAGGCAGAAATCAAGCGAGCCGAGTGAGTCAAATCAACGTAGATCTAAGGCTAAACTGATCGTCAAATTTCCTGAAATCGTAGAGCGCTGGCTTCCTTAGACAAAGCGAAGACCACCTTCTTCAGTTCCGCCAGTCATGAGCTTCGAACACCACTATCTTTAATAGGTATGCGTATTTGTTGGCGTTTATCTCCTCTGTCATTGTAACCGTATACTCTCATGAAGCGGGTCCCATTGAAGAAGCAGTGGCTTTGACGTCAGAGAGCAAAGTCAAGGACTTGCTCAAACTAGTTTCTCGGAATGTCGCTCGGTTGACCCGTTTGGTGGACTCGCTAATGCAATTTAGTCGAATTGAAGGTAGCACTAATTTCCTTTGCGTGTTTAGTTTGAGCTTATCGATGGCCTACGCTTCATAGCTGGCCGTTTGAAAGGCAAATTCAGATTGCTGGAACTCGGAGCTCTTACAGCCGATCTAGCCGTGCTGTTTAGAAACACTATCGAAAAGAGTCAAATTGAGGTGATACCGATTACTTTCTGGCTTCAACTGTCTTCTAACTCTGGAGTTTCGTCCAGTATGTAATCGATTGTGAGACAAGGGAAGTACCGGCAACCTATGTTGATGTAGATTTCTGGGAGAAAATAGTGTAAGTCTAGACATGCTGCATTGTCCGACTTTGACGGACATCTAGCAATCTCCAGGTTCAATCTTATTGGCAATGCATTCAAATGTGAGTTGATAGATTCAAAGCTTCCTAGGTCGAAACAAGCATTGATCACTATGGGGTACCAAAAGACACTATGGCTGGCGCTGTCTATGTTACGACTCGGTATACTAAAACTCACTTCGAGTTTACCATCCGGGATACTGGTGTTGGGATTCCAGGTTAGTGTATAATAACGATGGCAGTCTAAGTGCGAGGAACTGACCAATGACCAGCGGAGGATCTCGACAAGATTTTTGATCGCTTCCACAGAGTCGAGGTGAGTGTCTCCCCAACCGCGTGGCACGCGGCATCACCAAAATTCGATCCAGTCAGTGTCACGAAGTCACGAAGGAACCGGCATTGGCCTTTCCTTGACAAAAGAGGTAACGTTCGCAGCTCTCAGATCTGAATTGCTTGGTGTTGATTAAAAATTAGCTTGTTGGTCTTCATGGCGGTACAATATCAGTTGAATCTAATAATGGTACTGGAGACTCGGAGCATGGTAGTGCGTTCACGGTCTCAATTCGTAAGTGAAAAATCTATTCGGGGAGTGTCAGAAATTGGTTTTAAGCGTTGTCTTTTCTTAAGCCCTTGGAAAGGATCACCTACCCCGTGATTGCATTGATAATAGGTCTATTGCAGAAGGTCCCTTTGCAAGGCGTTCATACGCCAAAGGTTATGTGGAAGAAGCCACTCAATGGAGTTTTGGCAATTTTTCCAACGAGGAAACTACTTCAAGCGAAATATACGAATCAGGGCAAAGTGACGGAGCTCGTAGCAATGATCTAAGCTCCATGTATCAGTTCCAAAAGTCCGATATTATACTCCTGGTCGACGACAGTAAGCCTCACCCACCTAGAATAAGCGACAAGATGCGCTGACCATATGAACATCAAGATAGCGATGTTCGTAAATTTATCAGAACCATGTAGGTCTATCAGCGTTGTTGAAGAGGACAGCCCTGACTTCTTCGTCTTTTCCTTAAGATTTGAGAAGTACTGTAAAGTTGCCGAAGCAGCCGATGGGAGGGACGCCATGCAGAAGATTCTAGCCAAACGACCTCATCTTGTAATCAGTGATGTTATGATGCCTCGTACGTGATTTTTCAGCGATTTTCTTCGGCTTCTGAGACTTAAGTTGCTCCATAGAGGTGGATGGCATGGAGTTGCTGAGCATGATCAAGACTCACCAGGATCCGAAGATTAGCCAGATACCTGTTGTACTGTTAACCGCCAGGGCAGGTGATGGTGAGAGCACATTCAATACTAATTTGTCGCCAAAAATTCATGTTCCCATGCTTCGCTTAAAGAGGCTCGAGTTGATGGATTGGTTGGTCCTTGTTTACTCCAATTCATAACGTGATTCTGATATATACCATTGGGAAGCTCGCAGGAGCTGACGAGTGAGCATACTTGATGCAGCTCACTTCTTTATTTAACCATTTTTTTTAATTTGCAGCTACATCAGCAAGCCGTTTAAAGGGAGAGAATTAGTTGCCAGAGCCCATTTGCAGATCCAGCTAGGAAAAAGGAAAGCGGAACTTCAAGCCCTCTACGAGTGCGTAATTCTTCTCCAAGGTACAAACCAGATCTGAATTGTAAAGTGCTGTACCAGAACGCGCAAGACCGAACTGCAGCTTCTTATGGATATGTCACCAGTGGGAATATTTCGAGTGGACTCTAAGGGGCAGATGACATACGGTAAGTGCATTTGTTCAAAGTTTTGGCTTTGTGGCATGACAGGATATAAGTCAATAAGCGTCTTCTGAACATTACTGGACCTCTAATCACATCCTGGATGGAGGGCCGTCTTGATCGTACATCCCTGGATGAGCGTACGAGACCGCTTAGCTTAGGAGAATGGTTATTGAAGTGGGATTACGAGGTCAATTCAGCTCACGACCATACCACTGATTTCCGTTTCGTTCCTTGTAGTGTCCATGATGAATACGCCCAAGAGACATCCGCGCTGTGTAACGATGTCTTGATGCATGGTGAATCGGGCAGCCTAGAGATTCGTACGTATCCTAGTGCTCAAAGTGATTGTGAGTCTTATCATAGATGTTGTAGGTTGGAAGAACGAGAAGTGGACAAAAATACAAGTTGAGCCCATTGGCGGTGCGTACACCTCACGCCACTCACGGCTCTTGCGTGTACTAAACTTCTTCCTAGATGGCCTCATCGGCACTGTGACGTATGTGTCCTCTCAATATAGTTGGGATGTTTGCAAATCTGATAAATGATTCAATATCCTTAGAGACGTTTCTGATCGGCATCTCTACGAAGAAGCTCAAATATTTAGAGCAAAGGAGAGAGAAGCTCTTGCAAAGCACCGCGCAATTGAAGCTGAAGAAAGAGAGAAAGAGGCTGATCAGAGAAGACGTGCTCAAGGTAAAGTATCTTCAATTCAAATGCACTGTTCTTCGATTTGATATAGATTGCGCAGAACTCCTGGTGGATGTGACTTCACATGAACTGAGACAGCCAGTTAGCGCGATTTTGAATTGTAGCGCCTTGGTCAGGGGCAACCTTGCATCACTGTATGACAAGCTGCTGAAGTGCATTGAAGAAGCCTTGCCATTCATGCCATCTCGAGTATTGTTAAATACCATGGACGACGATCTTGAGGTGGGTTTCAGTAGTGAGAACCCTGCATTGATGGCTAATAATCATTTCCAAGGCTCTTGATGCTATCTATCAATGTATGTTTTCTTGAATATCAGAAAGATGTTTCAAGCTAATCATCCTCCTGGTCCAGGTGGTTTGGCGCAAGAGAGGATTGCAAACGATGTGTTGTCCTTGTCTAGGTTACAACTGCAGATTCTCAGCATTCACCCAGTTGATTTCGATGTGGGTACTCTGATTTATGTCAGGTACAGCGATCTTATCAACACGCCCTATTCATTTTCATCAACTTAGATCGTGCTGGAAGTACGACGTATACTATCTATCTTCTCCGTGAGTGTCCATTCCGTCGTCTATAACAGATCCTGACAATGAAAATAGAACGAGTTAAAAATGAAGAAGATAGAATTGAGCATCACCTTTGAGAAGTCGCTGGAGCAATTTGGAATTTCTTACGTTTCAGCAGACAAAGCCCGATTTGCACAAGTTGTAACCAACCTACTTTCAAATGGTAAGATCAAAACCTTCCGTCTGGATAGGTCTATTATTGACGACGCACTGTAGCTATCAAGTTCACTGACACCTCTCCTCCACCTAATCGAAGAATCCACGTTTTTGTCAATGTGTCTCCTAGGCCACCAGCAGCGGCTCCATGTGTTCCGCCTATGCTGAGCGACAACGAAATCGAGCAAGCGAAAGAAAGATTTAAAGTGGAACCATGGGAGGATGTATATATCTACATTGCGGTGTCAGATTCTGGACCAGGTCTCAAGCCCAACGACCTAGCTCTCCTCTTTCAAAGGTTTCAGCAAGGAAGCAATTCGGATAATGTGTTTGGAGGCAGCGGACTCGGGCTTTTTGTTAGCAGAAAGCTCTGCGATCTCATGGGAGGAAACATCGACGTTGATTCTGTCTATGGACAAGGGGCAACATTCCGGTTTTACATTCGTGCAAAGGTTGCGCCAGAACCTACGCCCGCGACACAAGCGGCTATATCATCGGGTGAAGTTGGGAGTCGTGAAGAGCGTGAAGCTAGGTCGGACTCTTCTACTTCAGAACTGTCATCGGCGGGATCAATTACTTCACGGATCGAAGCGGTGAGACGGCAACAACAGGGTGTGCTAGAAAGCTTAGCTCCACTATCTCAGACACAATTTCACGTATTGATCACCGAGGACAACATGATCAATCAAACGGTGTTGAATCGGCAGCTGAAAAAGGCAGGGTTCAAAACCACACTTGCTAGTAATGGCAAGCAAGCAATAGAGCAGATTATGAAGTTGCAGAAGAAAGGTGAAGACGAAGGGGACGGTCGGGGATGGGGATTTGACTGTATTTTGGTATGTTGCTACGTCTCTCAGCTATATGTGTGTTCTTACGTGCGTTTTGCATACTTTGTAGATGGACTGCGAGATGCCGGTCATGGATGGATTGACGGCCACCAGAGAGATTCGGAGAATGGAATTAGCTGGAGAACTGAGCGGGAGGAATCGCATCATAGCTTTGACTGGTAATGCTCGGAGTGGTAGGTTTTTTGATCGGGAATGTTGTGTCGTTGGTATGCTGATATAATTATCCGCCACAGGACAAGTTGACAGCGCTTTGGCTTCTGGAATGGATATGGTTCTCGTGAGTTGACACAACTCGCCAGGATACCTTAATATATTGACTCTAGTTGACCTAATAGATCAAGCCGTACAAATTGGACGAGTTAATCCAAGCTATCCGTGATACCAACCCGTAACTGCACCGGCAGTGCGTCGGGATGTTGCTTTCATTTACTATGTGTATCTTTAATTGGGTAGAGTTTCTACTGCGCGGTTACTTTCTTTCATCTATTCATGTAGAATGCGGTCGGCAAAGGGTCTAATACACGACTGGACTTATGACTATGAATGAAACTTCGAGGTTGCTAGGAACACATTTGTGGGGTTACCAGAACAACATGAGCTTTCTACTGTGCTATTCGCAAGAAAAGAAGAGACTGCTAGTGATCTGTCCTTATTCATGATGGTTGATTGACATTCGTGTTTATCCCTAGTACCAGAGAGCTCGATAATGCAGATCTGTAACTGCAGAATTAGGTCTGTCGAAGAGAGGTGGTGAAGCTGTTCTCTGGTGTCACAATTCCTCGAAACGCATTTATTGCGAGGGTCACGGTAATTGCAAGGTAATTGTAAAGAAAAGCAGAAGAAAGCTTGGCAATCGCTTTCGCACAAAGTTGTGTCATAAAAGGACTGATCTGCTTTGTACTCACAAAAGCTCTGTCTCAATTGTGGGGAATCGGTCGGGCATCTGAATGAATCCCGATGTCAGTCGAATTGATTGTGTTTGTTATCACCTTCAAGTCTAAATCCAATACAACCACCATCCTCGTCTTCCGTCTTTACTTCCTTCGAATTGCACCATAGCTTAGGAAAATACCGTAAATATCGGTCTCATTTCGAGAGCGGAGAGCTTGCAGCATGCTCAATGTATCACAATTGCTTCCACGTGAGCCCAACGGCTCCCAAACGTCGGAATCACCCCATCTTACACTTATCGTTCTATCCCTGTAACCTAACTTGGATAGGAAACTGAGTCTGACATGCTGGAATCACTGCATTTTTCCCAACAGCAGCCCAGCATAGGATCAAGACAACTGCGACACCGCTGGGTGTGATGTCATGCAAATCGTAGAACACACCCATGGCTGCTGAAGATTATTCCATCAATGGATGGCCTGCGTTGAAATGTATCTGGGTTATATCGTGCGCCGAGTGTCGCATTTTCAACTACTACCATTTTTGGCGAAGGGTTCGTCGATCCTTGCCTTTTTGTTTGTCCTATGACGTCATGCATCGTTTCATTTTGATAGACAATCAGCGTTGGATTTTGACTTGGGCCAAGTTACCTTTATTACATTCCGCCGGTCTCACTTGAAGCGAGGCACCTTTTTTTTCCCTCGTGGGTACTTGATCCTCACGTCGTTCCCGAATGCCTTTCTCTTCAAAGACACTGCCGACATACATACAATGCACGGCGTATGTGACCAACGTGAGTGGGATTTGTTGCTTGCTAGCGCAATTCACCCCTGAACCACTTCATCATTAAAGTATCCGTTCCCTGCATTTGCGTTATCAAAGCGTCATGCTGGAAGAATGGCTACGTCTCTTCGCGTTATCTATGCGAATGCACCGTGGCGGGAGCTCACTATGGGTCCCCAAATTGATCAGCCATTAAGCGACACACTCTTAGAAGCTTTCTATGATGAAGAGGATGGAAGATGTAGCATGAAGGAGGCGAAACGCTTCGGTGAATGGGTAGAAAACCTACATTTACCAAGGGTCGAAAGCGTACATACTGGTTATTTGCGTCCGAGCTGGCTTCCGGACGACGAACCGCCAGTACAGCTTGATTTCGTTCGAACAGACATCGACAAATTTTACGTAATAACGACCGTTCCTCGCACTCCTCTCCCGAAGTATTCACCTGAAACCGACAAGTCTTCACTCCCAGAGCCACCTACTTCGTCCATCACAGCCATCAAGCGAGAGGCATCTTCCGCGCTGAAACTGAAAGATTTCCCAAGCAATCAATTTCCCCGAAGGTTCACGCCAAATGCATCACCGACCACGGTCAACGCGGCATCAGTGGTGCCTGAACGACCCTTAGAAGCTCCCATCCCCAACGATAGTGAGATGAAAAGGATGGTGGAGAATTACCCTTGGCACACCACGTCTCTAGGACCGCGTTCTTCATGGCCAGCCAGCCTCAACACCTCTCTTTCCTATGTGCTCAATTGTCCTTATAAGGTTAGAATTTCGTTGCATCCAAAAGCGGACCTTTATTGATTCCAAACGCTTGTAGGCGGCTCTCTGGTGGGGACCAGAAATGATTTTGTTTTACAATGACGCATATGCTGCCATGGCCGGAGTGAAACACCCTGGTACCTTTGCACAGAAAGGTAGCGTTGGTGAGTCTGATATTACCAGCATTGCTAAACGACTGTCTTTGTTCACCACTAGCTCGCTCTATTTTTGACAGCATGGGCAGAAATTTGGAATGCCATAGGGCCTTTGGCAGAAAGTGTCATGCGTGGCAATTCTGTGGCTAAACAAGATGGTCAGTGCAAAAGATAGGAAAATCACCAGCTTCTTAACGACATCTAAAGATTCGCTTTTGTTGCACAAACAGACCTACTGTTTATGGATAAATTGACGGATGCGAGGCTCCCGGAGGAGACATATCACAGTTGGTCATGGGTATGTGGCATAATTGCCTACGCATCTGCTAAATTGACATAATCCATTCCATCACAGATCCCGGTATTGCAAGAAGATGGTACTTGGGGTGGATGTATCAATGTTACTTTCGAGACGACGGATAAAGTTATATCGGCTAGAAGATTCCACACATTACGCGAATTTGGAGACAAAGCTGGTGAGCCAATCTGTATCACTGCTGAACGCAGGACAGTTCTAACTGTATATCCTCTGCTCATAGCTGTCGCGACAACCACCACTCAGTACGCCAAGGCCTGTATGGAGGCATTCCAATCTAACATCCAGGATATCCCCTTTGCAGCAATTTATTTAACAACAGCTGACGGTGGGTGCGGTTTTATTGTCTTATGATGTCTGTGTTTGTTTAGCATCTAAGTGTAGCGACCGGAAAAACTCATGTTCCATATGGCCCTCCTGCTGATGGCGAAGGAGAAGGTCAACCTCTTCGCGTGTCCATAAAGCTAGCTGGAAGCATCGGGATCCCAGAAGACAACACAACGGCCATGAGGTGAGCCCTGACACTTGCCCGCGTTCATTCATTAATTGATTGATGAACTTGATAATGATAAGATATATGGAGCTGTTGCTGGATCCGGAAACATTGGACCCAGTTCCTGTCTCCTCCTTGATCAAGAAAGGCAGGAATCTCATATCTCCGGCCAATCTACCTTCCACCAGGCATATCAATCCTACCGAGAAACCGGGATACCTCGACACTCCAGATGCTTTAGGGAGTCAAAAGGGTTCAAGCACTTTGGGCGATACAATCAGCCCCTCAAGCACTGAACGGCACCCATTCACGTATCAGTCACCTTCTGTCTACTCCGAATCCTCAACCATTAAGCAACGCTCCTCCAATACCCCTGCGGACCAAATCAATTCAGACTCACCAGGCTCTGAACATGGCGCTCCTTCTCAAACCAGCACCCAAACAGAAACCGCAGGAAGAGCAGCCTCTGTTTCAACATCGTATTGGACGGCCAAAAGCCAGATGAGTCCTAAGTCAGGACCAAGCGAAATCGGCTTCAAGGGATCCAGCGAGGGACGAAGCTTTCATAGCGATCCTGGGCATGATGCTCCCTCAGAGGATGAGCCTTTTGGTGAAGTTGGAGCAATTGCCATAGAACCTCCTGGTGCTTTGTGGCCATATTCGCCAGTATTCAAGTCTAAGAAAGCGACGTTGTATCCCATTACCCCAGAGCATGCTGCTCATTTTGAAAAGAGAGGCTGGCAAGATACGGTGAGGGAATGCGTGGTTATTCCTATTTATGGAGAAGACGAGGAGATCCCATCAGCCGTAGTTGTCATGGCTGTGAACACAAGAAGGCCTTTTGATCAATGTAGGTAGTTCATTTACACTCACACCAACAGTGTCTCATCGCCTTCTGCTCTCCATTATCATAGCATACCGGACTTGGGTAGAAATCCTTAGGTCGTCAATGAGCGCTAGCCTGACAGCTGTCCAGGGTCGCGAGGCCGAAATCAAGCGAGCTGAGTAAGTTGTCTTAGGCTTTGCGTTTGCCCTGGTGGTTTTCTCATCGGACTATTAGGGCGCTAGCTTCGCTAGATAAAGCGAAGACCACTTTCTTCAGCTCCGCAAGTCACGAGTTGCGCACACCATTAACGCTGATAGGTACTATCACTCGCTGTTGTGACACTCTCCAGGCAACTTAAAATTGTTTCTCCCTATATAGCTGGTCCTATTGAGGAGGCAATTTCACTAACTTCAGAAAACAAAGTGAAAGACATGCTGAAGCTGGTGACACGAAATGTGACACGGCTGGGCCGATTGGTGGACTCTTTGATGCAATTTAGTCGAATTGAAGGTGCATATGCTCTGTTTTTGTTGACAAGTTGATCTCAACACATAAATGTCTCACTATCTAGCTGGTCGTCTGCAAGGTAAATTCAAGTTGTTAGAACTCGGAGCTCTTACAGCCGACCTGGCTACGCTGTTCAGGAACGCTATTGAAAAGGGTCAAATCGAGGTAGGACCGTCGCTCTCGATTTCGAGATTATTCTTATCCTCAAGTTACGTTGTCTGGGATCCAGTACATAATTGAATGTGAAACAACGGAAGTGCCTGCGACTTATGTCGACGTGGATTTTTGGGAAAAGATTGTGTAAGCGGGGATCATTGGAGTGATTGTCATCCGCTCGTTTTTACTATTTTATAGATTCAATCTCATCGGGAATGCATTCAAATGTGAGTCTCACAGTATGGAATTTGCTGTAAAAAAGGGATCGCTTACACCAGCACCCATGTAGACACCATGGCAGGTACTATCTTTGTTGAGACTCGGTATACAAGGACACACTTCGAATTTATTGTCAGAGATACTGGTGTTGGGATTCCAGGTAAGTACTTAACATTCTAACCTCAACAAGTCAAAAACTTAAGGTGGAGCAGCGGGTGATCTCCAAAAGGTCTTCGAACGGTTCCACAGAGTTGAGGTTGGTGTTGCAACAATGCATACTCGTTTCGTACCTTATAATTGGAACACAGTCAGTATCAAGAAGTCACGAGGGAACTGGAATTGGTCTTTCTTTGACAAAGGAGGTAGGAGGAATGGGGTCTTCGTTGGAAACAATTTAATTTATCCTTTCACTTCAAGCTCGTGGGATTACACGGCGGCACAATATCAGTTACTTCAAAACACGGCACAGGTGACTCGGAGCACGGTAGCACATTTGTGGTTTCAATACGTAAGCGACTCAGCGACTTGGCTGGTCACATAGTTTTTTGACCACAATTGCCTTGTAGCACTTGGAAAGGACCATCTACCTCGTGATTGTATCGATGATGGATCAATCCCCGATGGTCCCTTTGCGCGACGCTCATATGCTAAGGGTTATGTGGAAGAAGCCACCCAGTGGAACTTCAGTAAATTGCCAAACGAGGAAACTACGCCAAGCGAAAGTAGTGATTCAGCAACAAGTGACGGTACCCGTAGCAGTGATCTGAGCTCTATGTATCAGTTCCGAAAGTCGGATCTGGTTCTTCTTGTTGATGATAGTGAGTTGTGGCATACTCGTGACACTTGGTCATAAGTCGTGGCTTACTTGAAACTGCAGATGGTGACATCAGAAAGTTCATTAGAGCCATGTAAGAATCGTGAAGATCTGTTATTCGCAACAGCTAATCGTCTCATCTTGTGAAAGATTCGACAAGTATTGCAAGGTGGTAGAAGCAGCCGATGGGGAAGAGGCTATGAAAAAGATTCTCGCTAAACGCCCCGACCTGATTATCAGTGATGTGATGATGCCTCGTATGTGAACAGTACATCGAACCGCGTCTGATAATTTGACGTACATGTTTCCGATAGATGTCGATGGTATGGAGCTACTGAATAGAATCAAGACTCATCCCGATCCCAAGGTCGCTCAGATACCTGTAATCCTATTGAGTGCGAAAGCTGGAGATGGTAGGAGAACACATCAGCTATTGATATTTTATGATTAATTGTCATCTCTATTGAACAGAGGCACGAGTTGATGGCTTGGTGAGTGCAATTTACTGCAGTTTGAAATGCTCCTAATGCGTACTGTCTTGAAGCTATCAGGAGCTGATGAGTGAGCAGTCTCCTATTAGGATCACATAAGATATTTGACCGCTTTCGCTCCTCTTCTAGTTACATCAGCAAGCCATTCAGGGGAAGAGAGCTTGTGGCCCGAGCTCATTTACAGATCCAGCTGGGAAAGAAAAAAGCTGAACTCCAATCCCTTTATGAGTGCGTACAAGTTTTTCCCCATATCACGTATGACAGATAATGATCCGACGTTTGCACTGTCACCCAGCTCACGCAAAGCCGAGTTGCAATTACTTATGGATATGTCGCCTGTTGGCATATTCCGAATGGACTCAAAGGCTCAAATGACATATGGTGGGCAAATCCGTCGAAGATTATTAGCTCCACGCATGAACATAATGTTTCCAATAGTTAACAAACGTTTACTGAACATCACCGGGCCACTTGTGTCCTCGTGGATAGAGAGTCGTACTGGTCGCGTATCTCCGGATGAACGCATTAAGCCACCAAACTTGGAAGAATGGCTGACTTAGTGGGGTTAATTGGTTAATTCTGGTCATTCACATCGTTGAGCAGGTGTTTTCTTTATAGCATTTACGAAGATTACGTCCAAGAGACCAACGCGTTATGCAATGATGTCTTGATGCATGGTGAATCAGGCAGTCTCGAAATCCGTGTGTACGCCATAGTTCTCTCAAATTTATGACACTCATATATTGTCGTCCAGGCTGGAAGAATGACAAATGGACAAAGATACAAGTGGAGCCCATTGGTGGTAAGTACCCTCTGTGACCTTATGCGGCGATTGTATTAAACTCTTCTCCAGATGGACTCATAGGAACTGTGACGTAGGCGAAGCTGTTCTTTGCTAACTGTGAATAGTTGCGATTTAACCAATGTCTGCATATCTTTAGCGATGTATCAGATCGACATCTTTACGAAGAAGCTCAAATATCAAGAGCCAAAGAGAAGGAAGCCTTAGCCAAGCAACGTGCTTTTGAAGCCGAGGAAAGGGAGAGGGAGGCTGACCAAAGGAGGCGTGCTCAAGGTATGGTTAATGTACCTCCATCCTTTATTAGTCTAAATTTCATCTTCTGCAGAGCTTTTGGTCGACGTGACATCCCATGAGCTTAGACAACCTGTCAGCGCGATCCTGAATTGTAGCGCACTAGTCAGGAGCAACCTCGGATCACTATACGACAAATTGTTGAAATGCTTTGAGGAAACCTTGCCATTCATGCCAACTCGAGTCTTACTCGGAGTTATGGATGAGGATCTAGAGGTGTGTCAATATGATTCATTAGTAGTAAATAAAAGTCAACACCGAATAAATCCTTTCTGAAGGCACTCGACGCCATTTATCAATGTATGTGATACTTCGACAGCTCGTAAAGTGCACTAGCTTACTTACCCTTGTGTTTAGGTGGCCTTGCTCAAGAGCGGATAGCCAATGATGTTTTGTCACTGTCACGGTTACAATTGCAAATTCTCAGTATACATCCTGTCGATTTTAATGTGAGCACCCATTCCAAATAGTTGACAACCATTCTAACGGAACATGTATCCCACCGATAGCTTGCTTTGGAAGTGCGACGTATTTTGTCTATTTTCTCCGTAAGCGCCTCGTTTCTCTCCATAAACCATATTCTGACTGTCGACGACAGAATGAGCTGAAGATGAAGAAGATAGAAATGAGCGTTAGCTTTGGGAGGTCACTCGAACGGTTTGAAATCACTCATGTTTCAGCTGACAAAGCTCGGTTCGCGCAAGTCGTCACCAATTTGCTTTCGAATGGTAAATCGCATTTATGATATATTACATGCCGATTGCTGACACGCATATAGCCATTAAGTTTACGGACACTTCGCCTCCTCCCGATCGAAGAATCCATGTCTATGTTGACGTTTCTCCGCGACCACCAGCATCAATCCAATGTGTCCCTCCGGTCCTCAATGATAATGAAGTCGAACAAGCAGTAGCAAGATTCAAAGAGGAACCATGGGCAGACGTGTATATATACGTTGCGGTGTCGGATTCCGGCCCAGGTCTAAAGCGTAGCGATTTGGCTCTACTCTTCCAAAGGTTCCAACAGGGAAGCAATTCAGACAATGTATTTGGAGGAAGCGGATTGGGGCTTTTCGTTAGCAGAAAGCTTTGTGACCTGATGGGAGGGAACATCGACGTTGACTCTGTCTATGGGCAAGGAGCGACTTTCCGATTCTACATTTGCGCCAAGGTTGCGCCTTTACCAGCTCCTGCACAACCTGTTGCTATTCCGTCTGGTCAAGTTGGAAGTCACGAGGAGCGTGATAGCGGGGCGACTGCATCTCCCAATTCAGAATCTGCAGTCACGGGATTGGTCACGGCAAGGATCGAAGCAGTGAGGCGACAACAGCAAGAAGTCCTAGAGAACATGGCTCCGCCTACACAGACGCAATTCCATGTGTTGATTACGGAGGATAATATCATCAACCAGACAGTGTTGAATCGTCAACTCAAAAAAGCGGGATTCAAGACAGCAGTCGCGAGCAATGGAAAGCAAGCCATAGAACAGGTTTTGAAGTTGCAGAAGAAAGGGGAGGACGAAGGAGAACGACGTGGATATAGATTTGATTGTATCCTGGTGGGTGGACCTGATCCACAGGTCATTTACGCTATGCTTACTATAATCTCCTTCAAGATGGATTGCGAGATGCCTGTCATGGACGGATTAACAGCAACTCGAGAGATTAGGCGACTGGAGATCTCTGGAGAGTTGACTGGTAAAAACCGAATTATCGCTCTGACTGGTAATGCCCGCAGCGGTACGTTTGGTTATTTGAGTAATGGTTGTCGTTTGTATTCTGAACAGTTGGTTTGTCTATCGTAGGACAAGTGGACAGCGCCTTGGCTTCTGGAATGGATATGGTTCTGGTGAGTTGACCTGATCTACCAAGATTGTATAGATGGTGACGCCTCAATCTCTCCCCGCAGATCAAGCCTTATAAATTGGACGAATTGATTCAAGCTATTCGAGATAGCACCGCATAACTTTATTAGACAACAAGTGGCATCAGCAGCCTTCCTTTGTTTTTAGTGATCCAGGACTGGTTAGAATCTATTTAGATGTCCATTGGATAAAATTTCTTTTATTTTCGGTACTATGGGAATGCCATTGAAGTAATACATATCGCACAATACACGTCTTCATTCAGGTAGTGGGTACTAGAGGCTCTAGATCGGGACGCAGATTATGCTCGCCAGATTTTGGCAGTCCCATCCGCACTAGCGGAGACCATTTCTGCTTCGCTGATTGGGTGATGTTCTAACCACGTAATAACCTTTTCGTGAGCTTTTGGAGGCGGGTTGATGCCTATTATATCTCCCTGATAAAAATTAAGTATAATGTAGCCGACAAAGAAAGAGAAGGGGTACCTCTAACAAGTTCCAACCCCATATTCGTCCATCTTCGTCACCACATAATACGGTTGCTTCGCCGTAACCAAAGCAGGCACTGGTGCGATATGATTCGTTCTTGTGGCCCCGATAGGAGTTTAGTAGAGTTCCATTTGCTCTGTCAAAGAGACGAAGGGTTGAGTTGAGAGTTGTTATCAAAAGTGAGAGTGAGTCTTTGGTAGGAAGAATATGTGTAACAGGGTCTGCGATTGAACAGTCAGTTGATGGCTTGTTACCAAGATGGTGTAGCACGTACGGCCAAGGTAATCCGATGTCAGTTTGCCTTTACGAAGGTCGTATGAACGTACGTAACCGTCAACAGAACCTGTGATGATTTCGGAAGATGTGATTTGAATGGAAGAAATGCTATCTCTTGCGTCGTCTAGAGTTTGGATGGCATTCCTGGACTGAGAACTAAAACGATGTGAGGGTTTTTAGGGATGATATACGATACTGTATGCATACCGAATGTCCCAAAGTTTGATGGTACCGTCGAATGAACCTTGGTCAAGGTAAGGATGGGCGTAGATCGGAATATGGATCAAGACATACCACTTGCGACAACACTGGCATCAGGATTAAATTGAATCACATTGATTCTGCCCAGGTGACCCGAGTAACGCCGGAGAGTTTCGCCAGACGCCACATCCCAGACGTAGGCGACTCGATCTCCGCCAGAAGAGGCAAACTTGGCGTTGTCAGGTGAGCTACATGCCAGATATGAGTGGGTGTATTATGAACATGGATCTAATACATACACGGATATTGAGAGTACTTCATAACCATGCCCAGAATAAGTCTTTACGATAGAACCCGATTCCTTATTCCATAGTTTTATTGTACGGTCTTGACCACCTGTGAGGATATACTGCGCTGATCCCTTTGCATACGTAGCTATGTGTATAGGTCCCTTGTGACCGTTGAGAGAAGCATGTAGCCTGCGAGGTACGATGGTAGATGCGGAAGACATAAAACACTTTTTTCTACTGCGACATCATCGTGATTCGAATCTAGACCGACACTTCTCTTTTCGTCCCTTCCGCCCCTTTCGTTCTCCTCGCGGGAATGTCCGCTCGGTGGCAGCCTTTGGAATATATCATATACGGATTCGCCATCCAACCTCTCAATGCACAGGCGTATTCAAGGTTATCAACCGTACCAAACAACTCACCCTGGGACTCTTTCACCCCTCAAGTTACTTCGAGCATCGCTGACATCGAAGTAGGAGACGAGGTCTACGCGTTTGAGCACAATGGAGAGCAGAACAATATCTGGTACAGAGGGTGTGTCTCATCATCTCTATTTTTATCTCATTTTCTGACAATCAACACTCAGATATGTCGTCTCAACATCAAAGAGTCCAACCGTTCAAGGTCAGCTGCATGACCCAATGTCTTTGAATGGCACTGGATCAGCTGCGGGTGGAGGGGGTATGACTGCTGAAGAACCTCAAGTTTCGATTGCAATATTCCCTGCCTCATATGTTCATATACGCGATGAACTACCAGACGCCGAAGGAAGGCTCACAGAAATCTATCACAGTTTGCAACAAAATGGTGTCAATGGTCACATGCGTTCTCTTTTGGATCGCTATGGCATGGAGCCCCTTCGTGAGGAAGACGAATTCCGTGCCCAAGCGGTTGATAATCCTCATAGTCCTCGCAGTCCAAGGTCTGCTACAACTCCCACTACCACAATGTTCCTCTCCGCTCCCTTCCAATCCATGAATAACATAGGCGATAATCGTCGTACACCCTCACCCTTCCCCGAAAAGCCCATGCCCCCGCGACCATCTCTGAAATCTGGTGATGACACCGCATCAGGCCAGGTCCAACCTTTGGTTGATGAGATTGCGTCCGCGCTGCGCGAATGGCACTCTTTACTTCATACATATCTCACCCGGCGAGATTACAAGCTCTTCAACGCCGTCCGTCAACACCTAGAAGCCCTCCATCTTGGAAGAAGGCAGCTTCTCTCTGAGACATTAAGTGCAGATGAGACTGCTGCTCTGCGGAAGGATTGCGTCGTTCGTCTCGTTAGGGGGAACATAGCACAAGGCTTAGACGTGATTGTGCGACATCCCGTCTGGGGTAGCTTGGTGACTGTGGACGTAGAGGGTGACATCGATACACGAAGTTGGCTCAGTGCGGTCAGGATGTATGCCATGCAGGTTTCTCTAGCCTACATGGATGATCTGCAGAACGATTATGGTCTCATACCACGAGCATGTGCCCTCCATAGCGCCACAGATCCTAGTTCGCTAGATGTTCCTGATCCAACACAGTCACCCATCATTGGTACTGGTGGACCTATGGCAAACCGCCGCGCCGCTTCTATACGTCGCCCTTCTCATCAGATGAGCATCGTCTCAAGTCCAAGAGCCACCTATGTCTCTGGATCTCAACCTACTTCAAATTCGGGAGTCAAATTCTTCCATGTCTACTTTGAACTTCGAGCATTCGTCGCTTCCCCGTGCTCTCCGGGAGAGACAGCCGAAGTCTACTTCTCGCTATACAACAAATCGGCCGGTCAGTTCCTTACAGAGGAATTTTGTGCCGTGCTAAACCACAACGGCGTTTTGGCAAGAGACAACATGTCCAAAGTCCGAACCTTGTTTCGTGATTTGGGCTCGCAGGATGTCCAGGACTCAATTTATCTCGTTTGTCGAATCGTCAGGAACGGATCCATGAAGTTAGGTCTCACACCTGCCAGTGCAGGATACGCAAAGAACGCGCAAGACGTCAAGTCTGCATATTTGGATGAATTTGGACTGGTTGATGGAGCAGGGATGGTCCGAAGGCCGTTTGGTTGTGCGGTTTCTGAACTCACCCAGCTGGCTAGGGTTAGCGCTGGAGGTCTCGATGTTGGAAAAGAGCACACTCTTCCAATATTCGTGCCAGTGAATGAGGCAGCATACTCGACTCTACATCAGGATTTGATTGCTAGCCGCACAAAGGAATTTGAGAAAAGTCCTCGGTAAGTTCATGTAATAATTTTCAGGCTTGCGCGTCTAACATATCGCAATTTATCTAGAGCAGAGATGCTTGCAGTGACAATCCGAGTCTTCCATGGTGAAGCTTCTACAATCATCAAAGAAAACCCATCCCTACTCCAGGACGTTCCCAATACCTACCGTCTTGGGTTCCCTGATGTTGTATTTCCTGGAGACGTGCGCAACGAAGTGTACATTAAACTATGGTCGGGCGAGTTCAACTCTTCTTCTGGATCTGCAGGAAATGCAATCCGTCTTCGGAAGTCCGTGGGAGGAGGGCCGAGTAATATTCAGGTGACGGTGGAGGTTAGGACTCCTTCTGGTCATACAGTGGAGAATGCGATTTGTCTCGGAACTGGTGAACCGCCGTTGACGTATTTCAACTCCATGGTCTTCTATCATAACAATATTCCAACATGGGGAGAGCTGATCAAGCTCAAGATACCGGCTTCCATCATGCCAGAATGTCACCTGTTTTTCACTTTCCGGCATAGAAGTTCAAAGGAGAAAGGAACGTCCATCTCACTGCAAGGAAGTCATACATCACCCACTGGGGATGGAGGAGCAAACTCGGAACGACCATTCGCTTTCGCATACCTACCATTATTCCCGGATAAGCAAGCCTTCTTAGAGGACGGCAGTCATACCCTAGTTCTCTACAAAGCAGAAAAGATGGCAACCATCAACGTCAAGGACTATTTCAACGCGCCCTTCGTAGTCAAAGCAAAGCAAAGACCCGAATCGCTACCGATTCCCGCTAGCCTGTCCAAGACAGCCGTGCCATCTCGAGATTCCTTTACCATTAGGAGTTTCCTTTGTTCGACCATGTTCACTAGCAACTCGGTGCTACTTGGACTGTTGCACTGGGAGAAGTTGAATGATAAGGAAGAGATCCTTACCGCACTCTCGCAGTTCACCTTTGTCGGAGAGATGGAGATTGTCAAGTTCCTGCGGGACATCTTTGACTCTCTGTTTGCCATCCTGGTTTCATCGGTAAACCAAAATAATGAGATGGATGACTTGGTGTTCAATGCACTCGTAATTGTGCTGGGTATCGTTCAGGATCGGAGATTCAATAATTTCCAGCCTGTGTTGGATGTTTATATCGAGAAACATTTCACATGTGCTGCAGCCCACAATAGGATGATCAGGTCCATGAATAGGCTTCTGTCAAATGCTGCTGGGCAAGATACAGCTTCGAAGTTGAGGGCCACACTCAAGGTGTGGCATTACGTCTTCAAGTTCATTGTTAGGGCTCGGGAACTACAGAAGGCTAAAGAGGCGAGCTTGGGCACCTTGGCAGCAGAGCACCTCGAGGGTCAGTTCAAGAAGGAGGTTTGGGGACATTTGGGTGAAGTTAACAAGCTCATGAGCACGTTATCTCCATCATCCATCATTGGAACTCAGACTATTGCGCTTCAGCACTTTACAACTATTCTGCCCGAATTATCGGAGGTCTTCACCAAGGTTGAATTGGTTTCCGTGGTTACTGCATTCGCAAATGCTGCCAACTCGTTAGGGAACAGGGTTGGGAAGATTGGAATCTGGAAATTGATGATGTATTTGCAATTGGTTCAGGGGTTCTTGTTTGACGATCAGGAAAGTCGAGGACTCCTACTGGAGAGTGTTGTTGGGTGGATAAAACCGTGCTTTGGCAGGTATGACGAATATCTGCATATTGCACAGGAAGATGGCGAGGTTGTGAGGGATAACTCGAGAGTTTCATGGTTGGAGGCAATCAGGCTTTGCGTTACAATTGTAGCGGTGATGTTGGATAAGCTGAACAAATGTCTCGTGGATCCTATCATCGCGGGGGATAGAAGGGCCTTTAGGCAGGAACAGGATAATGTCGAATTTCTCTTGAGTCTACTGCCCCGGTGAGTGTTTCTGTAGGATACTGAGAGGGTATTAAAGCTGATCCGCATTCGTAACTTTATCAGATTACTGGACTCTTACCGAGAACTCAAGTCTCCGGCCATGTTCAATGCGCTTGCAAGGCATCGCTCTCCTGCCACAACTGCATCGACTATTCCTGTCATATTCCCTGGCTCGTATCCTTTCTCTATTGTCCCATCCACCGCCAATAATGCTAGGCGATCTCTTTCCGGCCCGTTACCGTCGCATCAGAGCTTTTATCAACAACATGCCACCGAAAAGCCCTTGTCGTTTAATCCCGGTCTCGCCGATACTGCGATAACCCTTCTCGTTCTTATTCTCTCTGCTCCTCGAAAGCATTTGGTCGGCTTCTTCGAATCATTCCTTGACATCGAAGGAAAGGATAACCTAGGACGTCTTCTCATGAACTATTTCCACGTCGCCTCTAGCGTCTTGAGCAATGAGGCATTCCCACCTTCATGGCTAAATGTCAACATCCTCGCTCACAAGGTAGTGATGAAGATGAGTGAGCCGATAGCTTTTGTGATGTTGCGAGATTTCGTACCACAGGAGGTAACGAACGAGGAAACTGAGAGTGGTCTAGCCAGGATGGAGGAGCTTGATGTCAATTTGTGGAAGGAATCGTTCTTGCTACTCTTGAAGTTGCTATCCAGCGATCAACTTGTGATTGAAGAGTTCAGTCCCCAGGTTAGCAACTCTCTAATTTTTACTCGATATCTCACGCTAACCGTCAATCGCTCATCTTGCAGAAACGACGTGCGGTGTGGAGACTAGCAAATGATATTAGAGGAGAGGGTGCGGCTATTCTTCTACGGCTTTGGGAGGCTCTAGGATGGCCAGAAGCTATGTCCGCTCAAGCAGGCGCTGTGACTCGATACGGGGTGAGTTGCTGACTCTAGTATTGCATGGCTATGATGAACCATCACTGAATGCTTATTTTTTAGCGATATCAAGTCAGTCTGATATCCCTTGTCGAGCAAGTATTGAACATTTGTCTGAGCCACCATGATCAACTGCGGAGCAATGCGGTCCAAATTCTCTACAGCATGATTGTCTCGGAGTATCACCATTCCGGCAACTTCAATGAAATTCAGACCGAACTCGTTAGCAAGCTCGACAAATTATTCATGTCTGAGACCAGAGGTGATGACATTTCGCGGGCCTTCTTCATCAGTCAGCTGCGAAGATTGTTCGAGTCTAGTACATTGGACGAAACTCTCAAGAACAGCGTTGGTGACTTCCTGGACTCTGTGGATCAGTTCTTAGGGTTGCTGTTAAGTGTAAGGGAGTTACCTGAAGGAGAAGAGTATCAAGATGATAGAGTGATCGCTACTCTGAGGTTGATGAATTTCATTCGCCAAATCGGAAGGGACGAGATCTACATTAAATATGTTCATCAACTTGTCAATGTGAGTAACAGTCTCGGCCAAGATTCGACTGAAAACCCCCGTTCTGACCATGTCACCTCCACAGATGCATCTCCAGAGCCAGAACTATGTCGAAGCTGCATTAACGCTGAAATTGCACTCTGATCT
>WSUA01000124.1:0-42061 GCA_019633455.1 Tulasnella sp. 419 | reverse complement strand
GCATGGGTGGATTTTCCGACACAGTGAAGCGCAATGCAGTTCACCTGCAAACAACGCCGCAAACTAATAGCTCACGATTGTTCCATTGTTGCAGATAACATACAATATTAGGCCCATCCTAGGGGTCCGGATCACTGCGACTCATCATTGCATATTATGTTGGTTCTTTATTAAATTAGTACCTTGAAGTGAATTGTTAGAGAATCTCACGTAATGTAATGAACTGCATACGTACACTACTTGTAATCTTGCCTGTGTGTATATAAGCGTGAATAAGAGCAGTGGAATTGAGTTTCCTCTCGTTCAAGCCTTGCCGCTATCTCGGGGTATGTCCATTTGAACTCCTCCAATTCGTCTTTGGCTTTGTCCGCAGCAGCAGCGGCCAGTTCAACATCTTTCTCAGCGCGAGTGATCTTTTTACTTTTTCCGTGGATTCCCCGGTAACCAGAATTGACCTCTGACTTGGTCAACTTAGTGAGTTCCTCTTCTTTTACTTGTAGCGTCTCCTCCGCCTTCAGATGAGAGCACTTGAGGAGATTGTACCCTGCTGTTGTTCCCGGAAAGCCTTTCATGTTGGAAAGCATCGAGTTTATGTGTGTACATTGCTTACTATCGTTTGAACTTACGATTATGTCCACCACGAGGCAGAATACTTGTATCTGGAAGAAACACCTCAGCCATTAGCTTGCAGGTTTAAGGGTGAATCTGACTTACTGGATTGCGCATCGGAAGACTGTCCTAAGGGGTAACTGAGAACTAGTTGGTTGCATGTAAGAATGCTTAAGATTAGAGTGATGAGAACACGGCTGAACATCTCGCGAGTGAAGGGGATGGAATAGTAATTGTGGCACGAAAGCATTGGTGTTATATATGGTAGTTTTGGCGATTTTGATAAAAAAAATTCTACCCGAGGGCTCAGCGATAATCGAGGTAGTGAGCCTTGATTCATGCATTCTTGCCAATAGCCGCTTCAGCCAGCTGACTCTTATTCCAATGTGGATAGCTCGGTTAACGTAGAGCTGATGGACTCCTACTAGCCGTGCTTGTGCAATCTACCCTTGATATAATCCCATCAAGCGAATGTGTATACTGTAATAATCGACTAAACACCACAGTCACTAGAGATACGAATCGGCGGTGATCAGCTCGAATCGAGCGTGACATGTGACGTCGCCTTCATGTCACAATAAGCGTTACACTCAGTCCAGAAACAAACATTTCGGAGTTGCTTCATCACCCTCTTTTTGACCAAAACGCTTGCTATGAGAAGAGGACACGCTTCGACTAAAGTACCAAATGTCAAGCTCAGGCCTCCTAAGGCGTCTTCAAGCAAAGCATCTTCTTCAAGCCGTTCGCGTTCAGCACTTATTCCAGAGGATGAAGAAAATGGTGATTTTGACAGCTTGAAAACAGTTTCTCGACCTTTGAAAGGTGTGATAGTGTGTTGCACTGGGATCAAGGAGAAGGTATGCCATCGCAATATGCCATGAAAATCCCTGTTGCTTGACAAATCTTCGTTTTATAGGTTCAAATCATGGCTCAGGCTACAGAATTGGGCGCCACGAGCTGTAGCGATTTTACAGACCGAGTGACACATTTGATAGCCCAAGTTCCTGGCAGCGCAAAGTACAACGTAAGTTGATAAACACTCCGTTGTTTCAGCGTCATGAAAAACCACGTTGAACCGTTTAGTGCGCGCTGGAGCGAGGTGTCCAAATTATGAAACCATCTTGGATAACTTCAACTTATCAAAACTGGCTCAAAGGATTGGATATATCTCTAGATGAGGTACGTTCGTGATCAAATAATCTCCTTTGTCCGAATGATCTCATCCCGTTTTGTTAGACAATGGCCGAATTTCCTCTTCCGCCTTTCTCTGCCATGAACATCGGTCTCACGGGTGAACAAGATAGTGAGAATTTACGACATACTGATTGAATATACGTACTGACACACAATATCTTAGTATCTAGGCGGGTTCAAATAGGGCAAATGGTTCAGGATGGAAATGGTCGCTATATGAAGGAAGTTGGGCTTCAAATGACCCATTTGCTTGTTTGCAGTGCCGAAGCACTATCCAATCAAAAGGTACTGTGGGCTCAGGATATCAACGAGCAACGAAGACGTGAAGGCATGAAACCGGAGAAATTAATAAACATCGTTTGGGTGGAATGGGCGTTGGACTGCGTGCAATGGAAAGGTATTGAGCTCTACTTCAATATACTTTCCTAATCCATTGCTGACCTCTATCTCAGGAAAGTGGACTGAAGCGGACTATAGCATCGACAAACCACGGCCCAAGCGGCGACCCTTGCCACCCATACCCTTTTTCGAACCTCCATCCTTCAACTCATGCTCCACGTCCACCCAGCGTCCAGCTGCAGTACGCATATCGGCAACCACTTCCCTCTCTGACGTCTCGCAAGCTGCTAGAGGGGCTCCTGACGAAGTCGTCGAAACAGCTTCGCGGAAACCTAGTCAGTCTTTGAAGGATTCTCTTAGCAAACGACTTTGGGACGAGATTCGAACCGAGACCCAGAACTCGAAAGGGAAATCACGTGAAGTGGACCCTCAACCCACAAAACGACGCAAGACAACACAGAGTGACACCGAGGAAGACGAGGCGAACGATCTCGCAAACATTACTGACGCGAGAGCTGCACCTTCGGGATCGACCTTCCTAGCTAAAATGGATGCCTCACGTGCCACAGCATTCACCACTAAAGCGACTGCTGCAGAAACCACTCGGGTTTCGAAAACGCCAGTGCCATTCAATCAATCCCCATCCGTTACAGGTACATATGCAGACGGTTTGGCCGACTCCAGGGTGTTTTCAGGTTTGAAGCTTCGAACAGTTGGTACGGCCAATGACCCAGTCGTGCTAGAGAGAATCCAGGAGCTTGGAGGAACACCAATACGCTCAACATTTCAAGATAATCTTAGCGATGCAGATTATGTGATTATTAGGCTTCAAGAGTAAGCGGATTGTATCCAGTCGGTGGTGTTCACTTTTCTAATGCGCAGCCTAACATCTGTCTAGATCCCAATTGGCGCCAAAGAATCATCCCTTATGGGAGCGCTTTCGGACAGAGTGCTGGCTTGAAGCATGTGACTTGGATGGAAGTATCTGCTCTCCAGAGGAGTGTGTGACTTACACCCCGCTGAAGATTGCATTACCTCTAGAAGGTTAGTTGTACTTGGCCATATCATTCGGAAATTGACACCAGCTATTCGAATAGGAGCTGAGCAGGTCCGCTTGGTTTACTCTGGACTTGATGCTATGCAGTCAATGTTCTTGAAGAGATTATGTATTACTCTAGGTTTGTCGGAAAGCCTTTTCTAATTTTCTTACATACTAACATCTCCTTTAGGAATAACAATTGCAGATCGCTTTAATCGTCAAATCACACATCTGATTTGTCCTGCCCGGGCTGGGCCCAAGTACGACAAGTCAGTTCTTTGGAATATACCAGTTCATGATTTGGACTGGATATGGCAAGTTGCTCGGACAGGTCGCCTGCGACCCAAGGATCAAGTTGTCGAAACACATATACTACCTGATATCACAAACAGTAAGTACGCTCATCAGACGGTTTCTGCAGTAATTTACCGGCAACGGCGTAGGTTCGTCCGAGGGCTCTGCATCTGGATCTACATTGCCCGAAGGGACCATTGGGCAGGCTGGTGACGTCTTGAAACCAACCACTTCCATTGGTGCTCGACCATTTGGACAACTCGACCCCGCCATCTTTAGTAACTCCCCATTTTCCAGTCCTTCAAAATCCCCCACAAAACTCAGTGCTGGTCAGCCATCGCCAACCCGTTCATCCGGTTCACCTGCGGCACTCGCAAAGCGGACTGATTCCGCACTTGGGCCAGCTATCACGGCCCTGATAGGAAAACACAGGAAAGAAGAGCCAGAAATACCGGGTAGTAATGAACGTCCGAAAAGGACTAGGCCACCTTCCAGGTCTACGGTCAGTAAGAATAGCTAGAGTAGTGGGGATTCTCCTGACATAATTATCTTGGCCAGGCTCTCTTTTCATTCGCTCAAGGCAATCGAGCAACCGGATCGGTTTCTCCTACAAAAGGGGTCGTCACATCGGCTCCTTTACCATCTCAATGTAATGCGGAAACGGCCTCTGAGAATCAATGCAGTGATACGGAACAAGAACAATCGAGTATGCAAGTGGTGTATCATGACCCAGCGCAGCAAGCCGAAAAGCAAAAATTGATGGCGATCCTCAGTTCGAACGAAGCGAGCTCATCGACCAGTACAGGATCAAATGATATGATGGATGTCGAGGGTCAAGAAAAAGTGAAGAAGAGGCCGGCACCAAGAAGGAAAACCAGGAATAATGGATTTTGATATACCCTCGGTTGTTTTGTATTTCTTTGCTTTGTCATCTTTTTAAACTACTGTTCAACTGTTTTGCATTTCTGCACATTTGGTATCATTGTATTTCCCTTGCTTTGTTAATGTATTAGGTTCCAAAGGTCTCTTTTAGATGAGTGAGAGCGGCCTGAATCATGGATGTTAGCGTCGTTCTTTGTAACAGCGGGCGACACCTCACCTGGTATGGCTCTTGTAAGGCCTCCAAATCGGCATCACTTATCCTAATTCTTTTAACGCGGGCCTTATGCTTCGCCAATGCAAGCATCTGCTTGAAGTGATGGGCCTAAACCAGATTGACTTAGCCTGGTAATGGAGAGACATGAAAAAGTACCTACCTCTTGCTCCTCGACCAACGTCCAAGCATCCCCTTTCCGACCGGCACGGGCCGTACGACCCACCCGATGCACGTACTTTCGCATATCTACGGGCACGTCGTAACTGACGACATGTGAAACCTGACTGATGTCGATTCCTCGAGAAATCAAATCGGAACATATCAACCTAGTTCAAGCAAACAGATTAGACAGTCAGAGTCAAGAATTGTGGGAAGGACTTGCACTTGAACTTCTCCATCTCTGAATCTTCTAAGCAGCGTCTTCCTTTCATTCTGGTTGAGATCGCTTGAGTAGGCCTTGGCGACTATCACGCTCTTCTGATCAGGGAAGCCGCTTTGCCGTGATGTCTCCAGAAAATCGAGCAGTTTAACGAGTCGGCTCGTTGATTCTGCTGATTTGGTGAAAACCAGGGCGTTGGTGATCGAATACGTCGGTGAGTGCAGCAAATGAAACAGGACCAAAGGCTTGTGAAAGGCAGAGGTCACAATCATATGTTCCTACAATCGAGTGAGCTCCAATGCATGTGCGCGAATGGACAATAAAATACATACAGAAAGCGTTGCTGGGACAGTGAAGTCCTCGCCTGCACGAACGCTATTGTCTGTCTGTCCTGATACAACGAAGTACTTTGGGTTACGAAGGTTGAGGGCGGCGATTTTCCCTGGGTCATGTGTAAGGGTCGCAGAGAACAGAAGCTTTTGACAGGAAGATTCCTCGGGTTCATCGAGATAGGTTACAATGTGGCTGCGTGCATTGGGAAGGAGGGAGGACCAATGCGGAGCAACAGCGTCATGGATCGGAGATCCTGTCGTAAGTGGAGCTGACATGTCGCCACTTCCTGGCCTGATGGCTACCAGTACTTGTGGAAGCCAGTCCTGGAATGATTGAGTAATAAGTCGATCAGCTTCATCAATAACCTAATAAAGCACAGTTTCAGCTTATAGTGAATATCCGACAATGAGTTTTAGTTACAAACCAGGAATCTCAGATGCTGCAGAGTGAAGTTGGATGTCTCCTTTAGATGATCTATCAGTCGACCAGGAGTGCAAATGAGAATGTCGACTTTGCTTGAGCCGCCAAGTAGACTTTCGAAGCAGGTTAATGGATGGGAGATGACGTCGTTCCAAGGTTCACTTACATTGCGTCATTACTCCCAACCAAGTGGGCCTGTTCCTGAGCAAAAGAATGTTGACCCGTGGCTACACCTATCTATAACGCTTATTAGTGGACCTGTGATAGGGCGAAAAGGGTGTTGTTACCTTCAGCCCTCTTCCTTTGGCAACAGCTTCAAAGGTTTCCCTGACCTGTGATACTAGATCCCGAGTCGGAAGAACCACCAGAGCGCGAAGACGAGTGACAATCCGGGTAGAAAGTATCTGTAGGAGGTTAGCGAACTGTATACATAGTTCGGTGAATAGTCTTACCTCGACGATAGGTACTACGTATGCAAGTGTCTTGCCACTTCCGGTAGGAGCCGAAACACAGACATCTTGAGGGGGATCATATGGAGTATATAACATTCTTCGTTGTGGATCGGGTGGTGAAAGGAATGGAAGTAGAGCAGTCTGTACTGAGCATCAAGAGGAATAAAGCTATGAGCAACACGAGTCAGTAGAACCGACGCACCCGCAAAGAGTTCTGTGATACCAAGGTCTTGCAATCGTTTTCGCATTCTTCCAGAGAGCCCAAATTTATCAAGATTTGGGTTATCATCGGTAGACTCTAGGGGTGCTGTGATTGTCGCATCGACTATCTCGGCGCCGAGGAGAGCCTTGTCAAGACCTTGACGAGAGAGAATGGCAGGAGAAGGTGCATTTGGTTGTTTAGGAGCGGGAAAGATTGGTAAAGGAACCGTTAATTTGGCTTCTTCTGGGACTTCAGGTGTTTGTTCTTCTTGAATAACGGATGATTCGGGTACGGAGATCGAAGGGTCAACCTTTCGCTTTTTCTTGAAAGGTTGTGAGGATTTATCGTCGGATTGCACTGGTTCTGTAACGACATCTTCCATGCGATCATCTGGTCCATCTGTGGTAGCATTAGCCTCGGAGTGACGGTGCTTTTTATCTTTCTTCTTTTTTCGATGCTTAGATTCTGGCTTTTCTGGGGACTAAATATAATACAGTTGTGATATACCGTACTCCTCGTACCATGAATCACTCACCTTTCGACAAACATCCGCCATATTGAAGGAGAAAAGCTCAAGAGAATTTTATCGTCACGTGCTAGGGGTGGAACACTGTTTGTCACTGTTTGAATATGTAATGATAACCGCACGTGCATGACGCGGTCAATCAAACTCCTCTCTCCCTGAGCTAGAAGAAGAGTTTATCTGCTCCGCACGCTCCATCACACCGCAGAGATCGCCAATTCTGTGGATTAACGCTTTCTGACGACACTGTGCTCTTATAGCACTATTAACGAACCACTCTCCTTACGAGTTGACGACGATCATCAGAATTTCAGGTAGGACTGGTTCAACATCCAACTCCTAATGTTCTGACTTTTTTATCTTTGGTCTAGGGCATTCATATTATGCCTACTCATCCCATCAGTTCATATTCAAATCTCTATCATCCCAAATGTAGTAGACGAAGGCTTGCTCCATCATCCATAGCATTGGCAATTTGGCTGCTGGGTGTTGCAAACGCACAATACGTACCCGAGGCTAGGTGAGCATCAGCATTACCCATCACCTACCATACTATGTCTCACCTTGCTCTGACAGATGGGGTCAAGCTTCTGCGTTGCTTGGAAATACGCTATATGTGCATGGCGGAAAAGTGGACCCATTCAACTCTTACTCCTATACTTCTGCGCCCAACACCAACGAAGTCCTATCCCTCGATCTTTCATCCGCATTCGACATCTCAAATCCTCCCTGGAACTTTGTGGCGGGTGCTGCTGACCCTTCGACATGTCAAGGGCCAGCCGTTGCGTTTCACAGTCTTACCGCCTACGACGACTCGCATCTCCTGTCATTTGGTGGTGAAGGGGGACCGACAATGCCGATACAAACCAACAGCGACTCTACATGGGTCTTTGATGCAACTATCCCATTCTGGAGGAATGAACAAGCAAATGGAGAGCCACAACGACGGACGTTTCATTCTGCAGCAGCGTCCAACTCAGGTCAGGTTTGGATCACCGGTGGTCAAAAAGCGGATGGTTCCGCAATTGGATTCAGGGACACATACATCTTTCAACCATCAGACTACTCGTTTTCTACTTTAGGCACAACGGGCGACTCTGATCTACCGGCTTTGGTTGGTCATGGGTCGATCATGTTACCTTCGGGTCTACTTGTCGTCATTGGTGGATACTCTTCAGACACGGATAACCTAACGCCCTTCTCGATGATTTGGCTCCTCGATACAATGTCACCTAATCCAACATGGATCAATATCACGGCTCAAGGTGCAACGCCGCATCCTCGAAGAAACTTCGCAATGGCGTCATTGGATGACAACAAAATCTTAATTCATGGAGGTGGTGATGCTGTCATGCAATCTGTCTATGATGATGGTGCTATCTTGGACCTATCTGTGACCCCTGCAAACTGGGTAGCAGTTCCTGAGTTGGCTGATGGTCTTGGCCCTAGGTCAGATCACATGGCTATAGGCCTCGGTAATTATGTCTTGTTTGGTTTTGGTAAGTTTCGCCTTGTTCGACATGCGATGGGTGTCTCTAAACTCTAATGAACAGGCCGAACGCTCAATGGACCCGGACCATCTTCTCTAGCGTATTTCGACACTATATCAAGTTCCTTCAGCCCTGCGTTCATCCCCAGATCGAGCTCTTCAGGACCATCGATCATTCCTACTGCCACCTCAGCGGGGATTGTTACTCGACCAGTCACCGGCACAATGCCTCCAGCTTCATCTTTACCTACATCTCGAACAGGCTTACTCCCAGGCCAATCGTTGTCAGTCTCTGGCTCAATGCCTACCCCATCACCTACCCAAACCAATGGTTCTCAACCAGATTCTTCCAATAATGATAGCAAGAAAAAAGTCGCCATCATTCTGAGCACATTATTCGCTGTGCTCGGGTTGGCGGGCTTGCTTCTTGGAGTGTTGGTATTTATCGGCAGACGGGCTGGCCGGCGCGGATTCTTCTGCTTTGGTCATAGGGATAGTGGTCAACGGAAACTTGCTTCGGCTGCTACAGATCCAGAGATGGTGGGGCTTGACGGAGAGAAGATTCCAATTGCAGCAACGCATTGGCCAGAACCCAGTAATTCACCTCACACGCTGTTAGGCATTATCCCCGTACCTGCTTTCCTTAGAAGAGATCATCATATGTCAGAAGATCGCATCCGGTTTGACATGTTGAGTGATGAGGATGGCAGAAGTTTCGGGCACGTCGGTGGACCTAGCGTTGCCACTACAGCATCAGGAACAGGATTCATGAGGCCGAGGTATGAGAGGTTAAACAGTTTGAATAGTTTGGGTGCAGAGGGGAAGAAATTGATTGGAGGTGCTTGGAATGCTAGTGCAACGTCATTGAGGGCGGTAGGGAATGCTCTGGGTATAGGACCATCTGGGAGGCAAGGTGCAAGTGAGCACGGCGACCAAACCGCTGAATGGTGGGAGAAAACACCAGATCCGTTTGCTGATCATACCGCACTTCTTCCAAATGCTCCTGGTGTGACCGCTGTTGGCATGATGGGCACCGCGGCACGCCCACGGGGAGGTCATTATCAATCATCATCCCTCTCTTCTTCCGTTTACCGTGATCCCTTCGTTGATGGTCCTGGTCATATCCGAGGTCCCTCGTCTGGGAGTGAGAGCTACACTGGAGTTCCTGTCATGGAGCCAACGCACAAGGTATCCTATTCTTGGAAAGAAAGCATCCAGCCTCGAATGGTACCACCCCCTACACCATCCACTCTTTCCATCGACGGCACTCACGAAGGCACTGCTGTTCTTTCCGTTTTGTCTACACCTACTATACCTTCGCCAGAAATTACTCGACCCACATCGCCATTGACAGACCATCAGACCGGAACTCTCGCAAGTGCATCTTCCATCATTGCTGCCGCCCCTACCACTTCGGTCAAGCGATCGGATAGCTGGTGGAATCGATTCAGCCGTTCTTCACTTGGTGATAGAGATGGCCGAGGACCCATGCGTCGCCTCTCACTCCGAAACAACGCTTCCTCACCCACCGAACAACATCTGGACTTCAGAGATCCCAATCCTCCTCCCAAACTGGAACCTCTGGTGGAGACAGGAGCTACTCCTGAGACATCTCCCGAATCCACGATTGCCGGTCCAAATGATAAATTGAAGCTGGAAACCGGTTTGGCCAAGTATGGCTCCCACTCGAAATCCATGTCTTCTGTTCGAACGAACAAGACAGCCAACAGCGATGCACTTCAGCAGATAGCGGGAGGTCGAGTTGACATTGTTCAAAGGATTAGGACGGGCAGTCGAGATTCGACACCAACGAGTTCGATGATCCTAGATGATAACGGTGATCATGGCAGGCTTCCTTCTTCCGCTTCCATTCTCGATCTCCCAGAAGCGGTTAGTCCTATCGGTGAGGTCGATGAAGAGGGCTCGAAGGACTCCCATGGAAGTGGAAGGTCAAGGTCCAAGCCAATTTCTGCACCGCTGCGTTTGGTTGGCTCTCCTCCATCATCCGCCTCTCCCGGCACGCCCACGACAGAGTCGTTTGCAACTGCAGTGACGTCACAGACTCGTCCTGGGGTGAACCATCAATCGTCAAGCAATGATTCCTTCAAAACGGCTGGCACCAATGTCACTCCTCCAGCACTTCAATCGCCACGTGCTGTGCCAAATCGCCCGTCTTTAAGAAGGCCGGCTGGAAGTCCCGGTGTTGCAGCAAGGATTGCAGCTTTCGAGAAGCGCGCATCTCAGGAAGTGACACCACCTCAACCGGCAGCTGGACCAAGCAGCCCTAGGAAATTCACCGTCACTACAGCCTGGCGCAATCCCTCTAACGAACCTACTAGCCCAACAAAACGATCTGCACTGCTATCTCCCACTCAATCTCCTCCTCTGTCGCCAACCCAGGACACGACTACTCCCGGCATTGTTCGGCCTCGAAGTGGATCCAAATCCAATGATGGGAACCAACCCAAATCCAGCAAAAAGAAGGGCGACATCACATGGGGTTTGGCAGAAAGATCTGAGTTATTCGTGGCAAATCCGGATCGAAGGTCCGGTAGTGGAAGCACGGTCGATGATTCACCGCGTTGAACAGTTTATCTTACTTTAATTTGCTGTGCGTCCTTATTCTGATGGCTCCACATTTGGGCAACTCGGTGGCTCGAATTTCTCCCCTAGCAGCTATTCTCTTTACTTTTCCTCCTAGAGATTTTATTGTCTTTTTGCTTTTTGATGATATTTTTTGTTACGACTCTCATGATCCACGACCTCATTCACATCTCGTCGTTTCCTTTTTTGGCTTATTTACCGCTGGACATTATCCTCCCTGCTTTGATGACTTTTTATTACATTCTTGCTTGTTATCCTGAAGCTGTATTCTTCAGAATGTTTGAGACGTTCGTACGTAGCTTACGTATTATACTTGATCTGGTCCCTATGCGACCATCAAATGGAGTATGATGATCTACTAGTTTACCTGTTCGGCAATTCCCTTTCATGGATTTCCACAACGAAACGTAGAATGTGTTCAAATCGGCCCCGACACGAGCTTGACAGGATCCATTGTCTTTGACATGCTTTTTCCGATCAGATCACCTGTGCATCAAGGTTGGGGGGTTCAGATTTTTAAAGGGTCAGGGTTGACACAGGTTTGGTTTTGTATATCTGAACTCCCTGAAAAAGAGCACTTGATTTTCGATTCCATGTATGCAAGACATTGGCATTATCTTGTCTTCGATAATGCGATGATTGCTATACCGCAGAGCCACTCGAAAGGTAGAAAACGGTCTAAAGAATGGGATAAAAAGTACGTTACCTGGTGATCCATCGCTATCAAACCAAGGTGTCGAACACGTTTTTGCGGCTTCCAGTGGCCATTACCTCAGGGCGTAACGATCGTTCGCTCATTCGGCATCGCTAGTCCGAGCATAAATAGTCTTTCCTCTTTGATGGATACGCTCACAGATCCCTCTGAGTCGAAGATGTCGTTCCCGACGGAGGAGATGCAGCAAACCAACACTTCAACTTGGGATATACGTCCTCCGCCGGGTTCTCCTCCCGGTTCACCGATCCCAAGGCCAATGTCGGCGGCCTCGACATCCATGTTATCTGACGGAGGTGGGCAACCGCCTCAATTACAATCCCCTATCCCTACTCTACCGTCCGCTCAGCCATTTGTTCAAACAGACAATCCCGAGTTGCTGTCACGTACGCGAAGCATGCATCGTCCTCAGTCACAGTACGCTCACCAGCGGATGTCCACTGGGATCGACACATTGCTTGCTGGGATGAGCGCTTATCCCGAAATCCCTGTTCAAGACACTGGGAATAGTATGATGCAAATGAGAAGACCGCATTTAGATCGGTTAGATGTTGGTGAGTGAATTCCGAATGTCCCAGGCAGAAATAGATCCCAACCTTTTATTTCCCTTCAGCGTATTACAGATTATATTGTGAGTTCCGAGATCACCTTTGTACGATGCTAGAAAAAGTCGTTGAAACAACTCCTACTCTCAGGGCAGCCCAGAACGCCGTTACCATCGTGAGTCTAACTCTGCCCAGCTCGTAGTTCGGTATAATTTATCCAAACCTCAGTCAGCAGCCTCTTTACCCAGATGATCCCTCGCTATCGTCGTTCAACATAGAGCATATACCGCCGCCTCGACTGGCCGGGAACTATATGGCATATATTTGCAACAGGGAGGGCATCCACATGTCTCGAGTCAAAATGTACATCAACGCGCGTCAACGACCTGATGGACAAGACGAGATACAGCTCGTTCATCCCAACGACCGAATACAGAGGGGTCAAAGTACATGCGGATCAAGCGAGAACAATCCCTATATGCTAACCGTGGAGATGGGCTCGGGAGACGGAGGGAATGGAGATCGGGAAGCAGCCGGACGGCCGGTAAACATATTCGTTCGAGGAGCTCGGTGGATAGGAAGGGGCATTAAATTCTGCCTAGGGTGCTAACGTGCTATAACAAAAAAAGTGACATGTCAAGGTCTATCACTCATGTAATTATGATCACGCAATTGATGATACTCTGCTTCAAGCGCCTTAGCTCTGTTCATTCCAGACTTTCTGTACTGGTTTCTTGGTCCGTAAGCTAACTCTGTTCGTAAATGATATCGATGCTAGAAGCCTGAGTTTGTGCACTATGATGCAGTAAAGGACTTGTCTCGTAAGTGTACATGTATAGGTATAATTAGGAACAAGGCTGTCATTCAGAGCCCTGAGATATTTTTGACAGATATGCGAAGCGAGGCATTAATGTGTTCCGCAAGATCCTTCGTGACAACGATCTACAAAGTATTGCCTCCGGAATTAGCGGAGGTGTTAACCGCAATCCCACGGTTGGTTTTTGGGATTCTCTGACATTCAAGTTCCACTGGATGACCTCTATCTCAGCTACAGAGTTTGCATCTCTATTACAAGGTGTATTGCCTAAGTCTACAAAAAGAATAGGTTAGTGCTACGTTATCTTACCTCACACTTGTTCGTCTCTGACCATACACTTTGACCTAGGCGTCGCTTTTTCTGGGGGTCCGGACTCGCTGAGCCTACTATTTTTACTTAATCGCCACATATATCAGTATCAACCAGGCCTATCTCTTATATCTATAACAATCGACCATCTTCTCCAAGCTACTTCAACGCAGACCACGCGACATTGTCAAGCACTCTCCGAGACCCTTGGCGTCGAAAATGTATCAGTGAAGATTCCCTGGGGATTGGCCCCGTTTCCTCCACTACCTGAAAAAGGGACACCTTTCGAGCAAGTTGCTCGAGAAGCCCGATATCATCTGTTATTCGATGTGATGCGGAAACGCAATTTAGACACTTTAGCAATGGGACACCATGCTGATGATCAGGTGGAAACCCTTCTTATGCGAATGCTTCGCCAGGAATCAAATATGTCGGGGTCAGAAACCACTCAATTTAAACTGGGCTGGGCTGGCATGAAGAAACTTCGAAGATGGGGCATGGGATTCGGTCGAGGAGAAGGCTCACTAGGTTGGGCAGGTGCGGAAGGAATGGCCAAATGGATTGCTAGACCATTATTGGACATCCCCAAGGTTGGTTATGTTCTGCTCAGAGAGAAAGATGCGCTTAATTTTGCTCAGGATAGACTCGTGGCGACTTGCAAGGAGCATGGTCTTCAATTCGTGAATGATCCGACCAACTTTCAGCCCGAAATCACAATCAGGAATGCAATTAGATCTACTTTGGTGCAACAGGGAAATGTACGCGTCTTTTAATCCCCTTTTTCAAGAACCGTCAGCTCACATCTTAGGCACAGGAGGCTCATTCAGATAAGATAAGAAGTGGCACGGATGTTGCTGTTCGAATGGCAGCCTCAGCCCTAGGATGCGATTCTCTCCAATCTTCTCCCAATTTACTAAGGTCATGGGTGAAACATTTAGGGAGCGAAGCACAAGCCTTGGATGAAAAAGGTGAGTTCCTGATGCATGCATTGTTGTGCCAACCCTGACAGTATCGATAGTAACAGCTTATCTTGAGAGCCACTCCATGATTCCAAAGCCATCGACGCTACTATTGTTTTCTCAAGAGCTTCTGGAAAATAACCCAGGCATCTCCACTGCTGTTAAGCACTCACTGTTACTCCGTGTATTGCGTTTCATCTCGCCTAGGCCTTGGGGTCAACCATCAGCCGAGGCAGGCCGCCATGTCACTCAATTAAGCGCTTTAGCGGAACGGATACTTCAATCGGACAAGATACCGATTTTGCTCCATAAACCCTTCACTCACGGTGCCGACGTGTTGTGGACTCCTGTGTATCTTCGAAGCGATGGCTCAATCAAGTTAGTCAGTCCCTCTACTACCATCAAGGTGAATGATCGCTTCGGGTGGCTGGCTTCCCGATCTCCTATTCGAAACTTTGGAGCTTCAAGTGACCGCCCCAGGACAATATCTGTCGACGTTGAAAAGCAGATCAATCAACGGTGCCCAATTGATGTTCTTTGGGACAATCGCTTCGTTGTGACCATCAGGCCGTGGCTGTTTCCTGATAGCGTACTGGATGTCCTCACGAAGGAATCCTCAAGCTGTCGTATCGCGGTGGTCGGTCAGGGCCGCTGGGTGTTGCCTCGGGTTGAAGTCCAACAAGGGGATGAAACCCTGAGGGTCTTCGACCTGAGCAGCAAGGTGAACGAATGTGTAGATTATCGCTTTGTACGCGTACTGTCTTCGATATGATAACGATGATGTAGAGAGTAGATTTAAGTTATAATGTTATCGAATTTAGGTGAGGGGCACCACTTGATACATAAAGGGAAACACAATCACGTACAAACTTTTGCTCCTAATTGGAACCTCGACTGAACCCTCCTACCAAGTTTGAACCTCACTACATTCCAGGCTTTCCGGCTTACCTACTTTAACCAATATCGACGGTCTCAATATTCTGGGGTACCCGTTATATCCTAAGCCTGTGTCTTGTTTATCGTTGCCCCGTTGTCGGCGTTAAAGACCAAATACAAGCATACTGCTTCCGCTGGGATTTCATCAATAATACATGGCGTCGTTATTGTCAGATCGACAAAAGGATGAGCTGTATGTGCTGAATCGACTGTCTCAGTCTCAATTGCAGCTGATTGATGCAACGCGACAACACATCGGTTTACAGTCACAAGTCTATCCTTGACTACCTATACTCTCAGAACTATACCGAATCCTACAATGCTCTGAAGAATGAGCTAGACTCAGACTACACACCAGATCCAAAAGCAAAATATGCCGGTCTATTAGAAAAGAAGTGGACAAGTGTGATACGGTTGCAGAAGAAGATTATGGACCTGGAGAGCCGGAATGCTGGACTTTTGGAAGAACTCGCAATGTCCCCAGCCCGTCGCGCAGCTTCCCAGGCAGACTGGGTGCCTCGAGCTCCGGCCAAATACGTACTGACAGGACACAGGTCACCTGTAACACGCGTTGCATTTCATCCCGTGTTTAGCCAGCTTGCCAGTGCTAGTGAAGACGCTACCATTAAGATATGGGATTGGGAAACAGGAGAATTCGAGAGAACATTAAAGGGCCATACCAAGGCAGTCCATGACATAGACTATGACGGAAAAGGTGATCTTTTAGGTACGTCGCTTTGTCAAGACCAGCTGACGTTAAAGCTGAATAGTTCTCGTATCATAGTATCGTGTTCTTCGGATCTCACGATCAAGGTTTGGGATACCCAAAACGAATACAAAAACACCAAAACTCTGCCAGGCCATGATCACACAGTCTCTTCTGTGCGCTTTACCCCGTCAGGCGATCACATTGTCAGCGCAAGCCGTGATAAAACCATAAGAATATGGGAGGTCTCAACAACGTGGGTGACTCAATGCTATATATAGCTCGCACTAACGGTGTAGATGACAGCCATTGCATCAAAACGTTGACGGGTCATGCCGAATGGGTTCGCTCCGTCATACCCTGCGACGATGCACGGCTCTATGTTAGCTGTTCAAACGATCAAGTACGTGACAATTCGACGTTGTGAGCTCGATGAGTGACACTCGCACCCCCAGACGGCTCGCATATGGGACGCACAATCGGGAGAGACCAAGCTGGAGTTACTCGGCCATGAACACATACTCGAAGTCGCTATCTTTGCTCCTGTCTCCGCCTATCCTTACATAAGAGAACTTGCAGGACTTGCGGTAATGCTTTGACTTGCATGTTCCGAGGGGAATAATAGCGATTGATCTATATTGTTCTAGACAACGGATCGCTCGAGAGCAGCAGGCTTGTTTGTCGCCACTGGTTCACGAGACAAAACTGTCAAATTATGGGACACCACTAACGGTCAGATGCTACGCAATCTTGTGAGTTTTCTTCATGTTCTCTCTGCTAGCTGAAGAACTGACTAGTGACTCAGTCTGGGCACGATGACTGGGTGCGAGCTCTAGCGTTTCATCCATCAGGGAAGTTTCTATTATCAGCATCTGATGATAAAACTGTGCGGGTTTGGGACCTCAAGACAGGGCGGTGCCTAAAGACCATTGACGCTCATGATAGATTTATCACTTGCCTTGCTTGGGGCCGAGCTCTGGTTAGCGGTTCTTCGAAGCCAGTCGCAGACGGTGTTGCAAAGTCCGGGGATGAAGAAGGAGAGAAGCGAATTAATGTAGTAGCAACTGGAAGCGTTGACCAGACGATCAAGGTCTGGATACCCTGATATCGTCATAGGTGACACTTTGTGACGAACGAAATGTTTAATCATGGTCACGTTCAAAACCAGTTTGTATTGAACATCACCCGTATATTTAGAGTAGGGTCCAAGCAGTTAATGAGGATACATCGTTATTCTTATTGATACTCTTATCGTTTCCTTCTCTTTCGTGCTTTTGCTAGAAAGGGGACAGGCCTCTCTTCGTTCGACGATTCGTCTTTACCACGCGATAGTTGACAATTGACGCACTGCAACCCCTCGCTGGGTGACATGTACCTGCGGTGGATGATCACTATATGTGCGGGCAAATTTTGACATATATATACCCCGGAGGTATCGGGTTTTTTGGTCTCTAAGACTTGGTTTTTATAGCAGCCCTACATGTGAAAGCACTTGAAATTCTATTCTCATTCTCAACGTTATATTCACAAGTAGCAATGCCACATGTACGTTGCTCCAACCAACCCCAACACATTGCTTGTCGGTGAAGTTAACATGACGTAGTAGATGTTCAACGACCGGTCCCAGTTACTGCGGTGACCGGTTCAGAGCATAGCAATTCATTCACGAAAGGGGCTGCTCGTTTATACTCGAAAGAGAGTGGCACGCATGACTGACGAAGACTTAATCATACCATCATATAGAATGTCGTAGGAAGTCATGCTTTGATGCTTTGGTGAGCACTTTTCAAATATGAGAAATAAACAGATACAGGGGTAAATGAACTATAGAAACATCTATGCAGGATTTACGTTTCAGAGCATTGTCTTGGTTTCTCCCTCTCGTGGGCCGGCGAGATCCATTGGTCCCTGTAGGTCGAAATATCAGGGTTCGAGGAAGTTGGTCGAAGACCTAATGACGAATGTTCTAGTGGAAGTTTTGAGTGTTGAGGAAGAGGTTTGCGGACTGAGCAGGCTGGTGGAGAAGCTGAAGTTGATCGATTAGATTTGGGGGCCCATTGGAGAGAGGAAATTGGGAGATCTTTATCATCGGTATGTAGTCGGCTGTTGCAGATATGAAGTTGGACAATAATCAACGTAGGGGCTGTTCCCATCGTGCAATCAGTTCATTGCGTTCGGGATCTTGTGATAAGAGTGACTCACATATCCCAACAATTTGAGGAACTACATCGAGAGCGAGGAAAGTAGCGCCTGACTATATGGGAAACAATTGAACCCCGAAACCAGTGTTAGCAGGGTAACAGAGCTCACCATTCTGTTGGCATAAACCGCGAGTAACACGGCTACACTGGCGGAGTACAGTGCTCCACTCTCGATTATCACCATTATCACTCGATGATAGAACTTTTGAGTTTGATCGGGCAGTGCAAGCTTGAACTGCCTGCTCATCCACCTATGAAATGGTCAAATTCTGCTGTGAGTTACAGTGGTGGCGCGAAAGGTATCTTCGTTCATGTCTCACCATAACTTGAATGCAATCAGAGCTGTGACAAGGATGTTTGTTGCTAAGGTTAAGGAGAAAGCAATGTAACTCCACATATCCACCTTGGGTACATAATACATTTGCCCAATCATAGCATCAGCGAGCTCATAACCAATGATGAGCCCACCAGCGACTTTTGAATATATTAGACTGCTGGTAAAAGAGAGAGGTCACGACAAGCACGCACCAACTGCTGCGATCAGCGTTAGAACTGGAACGATGCAGATCCAGATATTTCTGTCCCATATGACATACAGTCTCCATACCTAGTGTCATGGTTAATTCTTTGGGGTTAATTACCTGAATGCAAAATGACTTACCACAAGACTATCTGCGATGATATTCTGAGCTATGGGTGTGAGCATGAATTCTTTGCTTGCTGAAATGACCTTACTCACGCTTATTACGTAGAGAAAGCTGATATATTTTGCCGTCAGTAATTATAATTCAAATACCACTATAGTGTTTGGCAATTGATACTCACTCTTTCGCGGCTGAAAATGGATTACTTAAATTCGCAAGGTATCCCATTGTGCCTCCAGGATGGTCTCTGACATAAATGAAAGCACTGAGAGCGTGCCGAAGAGTTATACCTGCACAATTGATTTGTCAGTCTACCTGAAGTCCTCTTCTGAGCCTGATTTACCTATATGGGCAGCTGACAGACCATACAAGGAGCTCACCGCTGCATATAGTATCCGATTTCTTGAACCAGATTTCACAAGGACATATATGCATATGCCAAACAAAATAGTGTAGATCCCTATAGCGGATGTATTAGTCAGTATCACGAAAGGATGTTGACGGGAGGGCTTTCTTACCAAACAGTAGGGTAGCTAACCATACTCCGATCATATGTCCGACATCGAGAGATATGTCACTCATTACTGATAGTAGGAGTCGCACGCGGTCGATGCCTGACGAGGTTAACTCTAGTCAAGTCGCCAGGGGATTTAAGAATGTTCCCTGAAGAGGAATTTTCAGTCGCACTCCTTCGAAATCCCATGGCGCGTGGTCGACAGCCTGAGAAGGTGTGGTCCCAGTTTGAGTCAGTTGGTTGTGAGGTCATGCCGTACATGAGGGCGGGATTGCAGGTGCGAATAGCGGATACAGGCTTCCACTTCCAATACCTGGCGAAACGAGTAACGTAAGCGAGATGCAGGCTGTCAAGAACATGCCATCCGTAAAGGTTCCATTTTTGTAGCTGAACAATCGCGGCTGATGTTGACGCCTGAAGAATTACCAAGAAAGACCATCTTAGTGTGTGAAGTGTCGCAGGAAGTTCATAATGAGATTAACTCCGAGGCCCAGGTTCACGTTAGTATGATCACATCCTTAGTGATATGAAACCATTGACATCGCGGAGATAACGGCGACTTCTATGCTCATGTGAATGGAGGCATGATAAGCGATGATGTGTTACTTTATATATTGCATGTAGACCAAGGAAGAGATAGCAGTACGAACGTCAAGATGTAACTTTAAGCGTCAAGCGACAGATGAGGCATTGATAATTAGTGTCTTCTCGCCAATCTAGTAGTAATCTCGAGACCAGGCTGGAAACAAAGAATTCTTCAGATTTTGGCGCCGCGAAGTCTGAAACTTCGAGTGATTACATACTCGAAGAGAAATTACTTCTTCTTGGCTGCTTGACCTGGAAGGGCCCGCCGGAAGAGCAGTACATGCGGTTCAGGTGCGTGAACCTCATAGTGCTCCCAGCCGAGGCTCTGTGTTATACCGATACCTCTCCATTCAGCCTCACTTAAAATACGAAGAACTCCAGATCCATCAGGTTCGAACATCTGCTTGGGGATTATCTTGAGCATTGGCTTTGGAAGAATGACGTGTCTGAAGGAGGTTTGTCCAAAGTAGGAGTGAATCGCGGATGGAAGGATGGTGTAGAGGTTAATACACAAATAAAGATTCTAGTGGCTCGACTGACCTGTATTCATAGTGATCATCCGAGTAACGGTCACTATAATGGATCCTGCAGAGGAGAGCCACCAGTTAGACGAAGCTGAACGGGTTACTGCATCGATTTCAGCGACCTTTCGATATATTCTTCCCATTTATCTTGATTGGATGTCATGTTGTTGCGAAGCTATTCGTGAAAGAGTAGATCAAACTATGGGGCGAGTAGGTGGTTTGCTGAAATATTCATAAACACGTGAGTTCCTTGACCATTCAGAGTCACATTTTGAGAGTGCCTCACCTGAGAAGAGGGTGAAGTGCGATGAGTGGTGGGTGGCCAAGGGGGAATGAAGAAAATGCAGTGTTGAATGAGAAACTTCGGAAAAGCGGAGTTGTTTCATTTCGATATTTGAATCTCCGACTTCGCGAGGATTTGTTTTTTGCTTCAAAGTTTGCTCTCCAACCACCACTCAACAACTAAAATGGCTTCCCGACGTCTTTATCTTGGAAGTGAGTACCTCCAGGCCAACCAATCACGCTCTTACTGAATAATGGGGTCTAGGACTTCCTCATGACACTCGTCCAGAGGATATCTCAAAGCATTTTGAAGGTTACGGCAGAATCGTCGACTGCCGCGTCATGACCGGTATGTACTTCAACGGTGTAGCAAATACCTCTTGACCTCATCGTTGATGATTTGCAGGCTTTGGTTTTGTCGAATTTGAGGACAGTAAGGTGCGGTTCCCTTGTTTCGTTAATATGGCAAACTCCCAACTAAGCGACACTCTTCGTCATAGGATGCTGACGATGTTGTCCACCATTTCAACAACAAGCCTTTCCTTGGACAAAGGTTTGATGAGACAATAATCCTCATATGTAGTGATACTGAATACTTTCTGCAGCAGCATCATCGTGGAGTTTGCCAAAGATACACGCCGCCGAGATCCTGAGCCGTACGTGATTTTGACGTGTTTTTCTAAAATTCATAGCCCAATACTTATTACTCTCGTAATCATCGTAGGCGTGAAAGAAGGGAATCGGGCCCACGTCGTCGACAACCAGGTTTCCGTATCAATGTTACTGGAATCTCTCGTGACACTAGCTGGCAGGTGCGAACTTGATCCTCAACCCCGTTGAACATAACCTTCTCTTCGGTATCCGTATTGGTCCGGCCGTTTATGGTTCTTATTTACCCAATGGCGCTGGCGAAGTTGGTTGATCCCACATGCTTCCCCATGTAAAACCTGTGTTCGCCGAGGATTCGAGGCTGAATCACGTTTGGGCCATGGTGGCACGCCACTCATCTTGGATGGTTGAACCTTCTGTTGACCAATCCAGCGTTGGTTTTTCGTTTGGGCCAAGGCGGTTTCTATCTTCATTCTCCATTATGGATCTGGCTGCTCCATTCTCGTTTGTACTGGAATCGGACCTAACGATCTATTGGTTATCCTCCCATCGGGCCTCTCCGTGTCAATAGGACCTCAAGGATTTCGGACGCGAAGCAGGATCCGTCATTTTCGCTGACGTTGACAGGGATGGAGCCGGGTGAGTCTTGCAAGTTCGCTCAGGACTATACGTCATACTAATCATCTGTTCAGAGTACTGGAATATCCCACTCTTGATGATGCAGAATATGCAGTTCGTCAACTAGATGGTACTGAGTTACGTGGAGTTCCCGTCAAATTAGCCTTGGATACTACCGGGGCGGTTAGTTGTCGCTGCCTGTTTTTGCTGTTTGCCTGATACTGACGTAGCCTGATATACAGCGACGCTCCCCTCCTCGTCGTGAACGTTCACGCTCTCCATATCGTCGTCGAGAGGATCGTGACCGAGACCGTCGCCGTAGTCGCTCACCTCCACGCCGCTACGACGATCGCCGCGAAGAAAGGGGGGATAGGGAGTACCGTCGAGATGATCGACGAGAGCGTGATAGGGAATATAGAAGAGGAGGAGAGGAGCGAGAAGCAGAGCCCAGAAGGGAGAGGGGAGAGAGGGCTGGTGGGGATGCTGACAACGGCTGGGGTGAAAGAAGATAAATCTTCAGGGTCTACATGAGACGTGGAAGTGTGCATGAACTGAGCTAGTCCCTCTGTCATGTCTTTCAATCCCGTGGCGTACATCGATCTGCTCAATGTCCCCAGCAACCCCTTCTCATCCATGAACAGTCGCTCCGCGTATTGTTTATCAGAATTGTTCGCTTCTTGTTTCGCCTTGCTACGCTTTTTTCTTTCTATGTACCCGTTTATTCTGTAGTATCACTTCAGGGAACTCTTGGTTATGATACTTCTACAGGACGTTTGATCGCAGACCTCGTTTGTCATCAAGAGTGGGTGGGATTCCCTTGTCAGAGCGATATACATACAATGTGCGAGACGACTCAGATTCATTGTTCAAGATGATGCAGCTTTTCTTGTCTTCTACTTTAACACAGATTGAGGCGAAAGCAGGAAACCATACCATTTCCTCAAGGGAGCTGCGTTGAGGAAAACAAATAAGGAATTATCTTATCATTGCTACAATATGCAAAACATGAACAAATGAAGATCAGATTTGAGGCGACGGAAGTAAACCTGCTCGTCTCGAAACAAAGCATTCCATAGAAAATAAGAGTGCTTGAGCTACTGTAGCTCAGTGTTGAGACCAGTCAATAGTGTTGATGTCAATACCCTCCTGAACCATTTCCCATAGAGGGCTATGAAAAAGCGTAGGTCAACAAAAATTCCAAAAAGATCAGTTACTAATCCATGGGATTACTAACCTCATGTCACGCAGTCGGTTCACTGTTCCGACAATTTTTTGAATAACATAATCAACCTCGGCTTCGGTGGTGAATCGACCCATGCCAAACCGCAGAGAAGAGTGAGCCATGTCTTCTGCAGCACCCAGAGCCCGAAGAACATATGAAGGTTCCAGAGAAGCTGACGTGCATGCGCTTCCAGACGACAAAGCGATATCCTGTGCGAACAATGGCTGAGCTCTCATACGATTACCTGACCACAGATCCTACGCACCTTAAGAGCCATCAAAAGACTTTCGCCTTCCACGTACGAGAAGCTGAGATTGACACATCCTGGATAACCATTCAGATCACCGTTTCGGACCACATATTCAACTTGAGAGTTGATCCCATCGATTAACCGTTTGGATAAAGCTGTCACATGAGCATGATCAGCCTAATAACGAAAAATAGCGTTAGTTGGTTTTGCTCAGAATAATGAAAGTTGTATATAAAGTTGACAACGTCTCGGTACCCCTGCACGAGCATCATTGGGAAGCCGAATAGATCAAGGTGTTCTCAATCATTCGCTGCGCTCAAGAGACAAAACTACGTCTCGCGTGCATATATCATCATAGTAAAACCATCCGAAAATGGTGCAAAAAATATATAGGAGCATCGACGTACCGCCATCTCACGTTTGGCTACCCGGGCAGCAGCACCCAAGCCGACAACCAAAGGTGTTGGTAGTGTACCACTTCTGAGCCCTCGTTCTTGACCACCACCGCTGATGATTGGCTCCAATCTAACTCTTGGACGTCTACGGACATAACAAGCACCAACCCCCTTCGGACCATAAATCTTGTGGCCCGAGATGCTCATCAAGTCGATATTCATGGCGTTCACATCCAGTGGGATCTTGCCAGCGGCTTGAGCGGCATCGGTGTGGAAGTATACACCTTTGTGTTGACGAACGATTTCCCCTATTTCCTTCAGCGGCTGAATAACACCCGTCTCATTATTCACAGCCATGATTGAAACGAGACTTGTGGTGGGCTTGATGGCCTTGCGGAGTACATCCAGATCGATAACGCCATTTTTCTGTACGGGAAGGTATGTGATCTCGAAACCTTCCTCCGACAGTTTTCGGCACGAGTCAAGCACGCATTTGTGTTCTGTCTGTGTTGTGATGATGTGGTTTCGCTTCTCTTTGTGGAAGTGGGCGACGCCTTTAAGAGCCATATTGTTGGATTCTGTTGCTCCGGATGTGAAAATGACGTCCTTGGCATCCGCACCTATGAGATCGGCAATACTCTAGAGGAACGATGGGAAATGTCAGTTTGAGCCGCCGTCCGCGTGAACCGCAGTGATGAACACACTTTTCGTGCTTCATCCACAGCCTTCTCTGCTTCCCATCCATAAGCATGCGTCCGACTGTGAGGGTTACCGTACTGATCTGTAAAATACGGCAACATCGCGTCAAGAACTCTCGGGTCCACAGGCGTCGTTGCCTACGTCACGCAAAAAAATAACGACGGAATACAAGTCAGCGATGCCCATGACCTCTTAATAGCATGGTAACATACCTGCATGTCTAGATAAATGGCCCTATCTGTTCCTTTCGCCCGGGATGGCACTTCCAGTTTAAATCCCAACATGTCTGCAACAGAGCGGGAATGTATCTCAATAACATTGCCCAACTTATTAAAATGCGACTAAGAAACCGCACCTGCTCTTGGCGTAAAAAGTTCCTCATTCTGCAGGTGCTCATGGTCCTGAGGAGTGTCGACGATGCTCGCACGGTCGACATTGGTTGGTTGAACAAACGTCCTCCTGCTGGCACAGACCATCGGTACCGTAGTGCCGCGTAGCACAGATTGTCGCGAAATTGATTTTGAAGCAACTCTGCTCAACATGGTGAATGACAGGGTGTTGGAGGTGATGGCGGTGGAGATTAACCTTTTGGCCAGAATTTTTGCATCCGAAACGAGTTCGATGATGACTAAGCGAGATAACATCGCCGATAAGGGAACCTCCTCTATCTTTAGCGGCAGAATGTCGCGTAAGTACGCAAGCACGGCATATCACGCAAAATCCCGTGACATTGTTCAACCACATGCGATTCTTTACCCAAACAGGCATGCACAGACATAAATATAGATCTGACAAAAGAGGCCTATCATAGATAGTAGTGGTACAGAAAAAATCAATACTCTACTCAGTGCATGTACAACCACCGACTTTTTGACTTTGTCATGAATCCGACCAAGACAAAATCCCCGGCCAGCCTTTCCTTGATCCAGTCTACCCCCATCGACGGAAGTCTTTGTGTTCCCGCTGTAGCGTTGTCCGGAGATTTCAGGAAATCTTTGATATTCACTTGTCGATGATCAGCTCTAAGAAGTAAATATGAGGCCACACACGAATCGAGGGCATGTTCTTTCAATAGTGCCAGTGCCAGTGCCCTATTTGTAAACGCATAATGTCGCGGATCGGTGCTACCCAGCAGGGGTGAAGCAGGGGGCAAGATAGCGGCGGCCATCGGTAACGACATATCAGCTGGAGTAAGGATAAATGCAAAGGGCGATGCGGGAAGAGGAGGCAGTTGATTGGCAAGATAGCCATAGCAAGGCGACTTTTGATCTATCCTAAGGAGGATTGGTCTCCGAATACGCTGCGTGAACAGTTTGAGACTTGATGAAAGTCGCGTCTGCCCGGAAAGCTGCCGACGGCTGTGGTGATGCCGCCCATTCACCGGCGGTGGTAACAAACGATTGCGCGGCCAAGAGATAAGTTCCTGTTTTGAAGCCGCCGGATTCGACGCTGAAACGGCTGTGGTCGATGAATCCCCTTGATCCGCAATCGAGGTGGCTAGTGATCTTGTCATTGATATGTGACCCTTTGGAGTAGGATTAGTATCGATGCGCTGTACTGGGAGTAACAAGCGCAACGTGCTGTCGTGTAGTCACCTTAAAGGATGGATCCATGCCCATCTTAATCCGTGCTTCCGAGGTTGATGCCCCCACAATGCGACGAAGAGCCATGGGTTGTGAATTGGGGCCTCCAGAGGCTTCTTTATCTGGCCCCTTCTCTGGTGCTGTGTACACAGGGGGTTGAGATTGGGAACGATGTTGATGATTGCCTTGTCTTTGCCCAGCTTGCCTATGGAAGAGGTTATCAGTCATCACCCACAGGCAGGATTATTCAGATGATCAACTAACTCAATGATGCCTTTATGGTCCACCGTTTGTTGGTCATCGCGACGACTACAATCTGCATTAAGCGAAAGCTTGCTATCGGGCGAGGGCTCCGGGCATATTTGGGCAGCACGAGGACCAGAACCTGTCTGTGGGGAGGTTGCAAAATATGACAGGAGGAGCAAATCGTCAAGACTGGGTGTGGTCGTATGAGGTGTGGCTCGGGGATCCGGGTGGATTGGGTTCCGGTTTTGCATTACAGGAACGCTGGATTACTGAGGAAGAGGGGCGACGAAGAAGTCGCAAGTCGGTCATATTGATATGAGTGGTTCAAGTGGTTCTATATAGAACCGGTTTTTCTTTGTTCAGCTAATTTGCTTGCTTGTGAGCAACGGGAACGAAGGCCTCAATGAAACTTATTGTTATCAACACATGATGAATGGACTACATTGCAAGTCAACTATAACAAACAAATTTCTACACCATTTTTACTCGTTAGGCTTAGGTTTAGCTTACGGAGAAAGGAAATAGTAGGGAACTCCTCAGAGGCATGCTGCACATCCCCAACTCCTAAAGGAGCCGGAACTTCATCGAAACACACCAAAAGTGCGTAAATGGTCTCGGTCAAAGATGGCAGCATCGTCTCATCCACGAAGTTTGAAATAGTGGCAATTGTTAAATTGCTAAACTCGGTAAGAACCTATAAAATAGATCCTAGCTGAGTATGTTCTGAGGAATCAGTGAAGCATTCGGGCGAGTATTTATCCTTTTCGGGAGGTGGTCCGTGCGCGCAAAAAATTTTCCGCGAAGTGGTTTTGTCCCTGGTTTAGCCGAGCTCTTTCACGTGAACATGATTATCAAGCAGTCTGTATTAGTCAACTCTAATAATGTAAAGGTTCAACTTGACTGCTTGCCGTCAGTTGCTGCATTACTTGTAGATGAAGATCCACCTTCCAACGATGTCCTAGCCATTGCGTCTGTAACTTCTGCTGCCTCATCTTCTCCACCTCCTGAGCCAAAGATCCTGCCATCGAAGTCATCGTCGAATGAGAAGGATGAACCTGCTGTAGGCGTCCGTTCACCTGAATCCATGTCGGTATCAAAGGAATTTGAGCCAACTTCAATTGTCCCTCCTCCTTGGAATTCCCCAAAGTCACTGAAAGGATCTCCAAACTCGTCATCGTCTGAACTGGCTGAGAAGGTGAATGACGAAGATATGTCTTGCGAACTTGTGGAGTTGTCAGAAAATGGACCCCAGCCATCCTGCTCCAACCAGATGATAAGTAAAGGGAAAATAGATGTAAAATGTACATACGTCGTCATGAAAAGGATCTCTACTTGTCGTTACTGTAGAGCCAGGATCGAATGAATCCTTTGTCAACAGACATCAGCGTCCACGGAACAAATACGGACACTACCACATACATCGGATATATCTCGATTTGTCGATGCGCGTTGCGCATTTAGGTCAAAATCTCCCGTTTCATCCGAGAAACTGAAGTCTCTGTTGGCAGTCTCCAACCAACCAGCGTCGTCTTCATCCTCATCAGAGGAGTTGTCTGATGAATTGGATGCATAGCGTTCATTCGGAGTGATCTGAGAGGCCAGATACTGGGCGAACTGGTGCAGAAGGAATGTCACGCCCCTGATTTATACGGCCAACAGACACTAAATGCATTTACCTCTGTTGATCTCCCACTCTCTTCCGCCTCCACCCTTTCTCCTGGTTCCGTAACAGACCCATAGGCAGTAACTTCTCGACTTCTTCCGGTTCCGCCTTTAGCTGAGGTGTCTTCATCAGCCTTTTTGGAGAATAAGCCTTCTGTGTTCATGGAGGCCGGAAATCCACCTAGACCAAGACCAATCGCTGGCTTTCCTCCACCCAGTTGACTAGTGTCTTTGTCCCGTGTTTCTTTATATTTACCACTAACATATTCTTCCCAAGCCGGCTGAGGAGCGAAGGCTGACAAGATGCCAATCAGATCCTCGGGATAGTGCTCCAATGCGCTGACTATGTCCTCCGAAATGAGTGTTAGGTGGCCCATATAGCCTAGTCGCACTCCTTTCGGTTTTGAGCTGTCCGAAAAGGTTAGTGCGGGTCAACAAGACCTCTGGAAACTCACCAAGCCTCATCATTCTTCCTCTGTGCGTCAATTATACGATGGAGCAACCTCGAGTCCCGAAAGAGTGAAATCACAAGTTCTCGGTTTCTTCCTTTGTCTACTCGACCAGTGATAATCTGATGCAAAAGATCATACACCACATTATGAAGAAAATTGTTAAGGGGAAAAGCAAAAAACAGATCCTAAGGAAAACATATAGTAAGTCACGGTGACATCATGTCAAGCCGGAACTTACCAGCAGAGTCGACACAACATTGAGATCTAGGTAGCGTTGCTTGAGATGCTCGCCGCTGGGTATATCTTCTGGTGGCTCGGCCTTCTCATCAGATTTACCCTTGGCATCACCCAAGGACTCCCCATTGGTTGAACTCGAAGGCTCGCCTGCACCCTTTTTACCGTTGGTGGATGGGGGGTCCGAAGAACTCGAAGGACCTGTTTCAGAGTCTCCTTTTGTTTCGGACGGACTAGGTGACTTGACGGCGGGTGACTGTGAGACCGACGCGCCAGATGCGGTGGTTTTCTCCGTTGCAGATTTGGCATCTTTGATCTTCTCCCGTTCCTTGTCTGAAAGCAAAATATCATCGACATCATCAAATTGCACTTCCTCCAAGAGATCACTGGCAACCGCACTTGATGCATCACTTGCCGCGTCGCCATCATCGGTTCCAGAAGAAAGCGGATTATCAACCACCTCTGACAATGTTGATCGAGAAGGCGGACGATCTGGAAATTTTCCTTCGGGATCGTCTTCGTCTTCCCCACTGGCGCCATTCATTATGACTTTGGCCAACGATTCCAGAGACTTCAGACCACCTGTGAGTCGTCCTTCGTCATCATATGTCGGGCCGACGCTGGCCGGCCGGTTCAGAAGACCCATGTTTGAGCAATGCAACAATTCAGCATAGAGTTCGCATATTCGAAAGCGCTCAAAGGTCAGCGGAATGATGGTTCCGGCGGTAGTTTGCATCGGCTCAATCTATAGCGGACAACACGTTAGTTGTCAAGGAAAGGGCAAACATGATATCAATGTCTGCACTCACGGATGATCTCGGCCTTTCCACCAGCTTTTGAAATTCGTCCAACCTCGAAGCGACTACATCCAACAGATTACTCAGATGCACCATACCCATGTGATCAACCAATTCCTCCATCGCCTTCTCCAAGTCCTCCCTATCTTCATCTTCCGAAGTCTCCCTCCGTGCATATTGTTGCTGTTGCTGCTGTTGCTGCTGTATATTGACTAACCGATTTCGCAGCGTGTAGAAGAGGTGGGGCTCGAAGTAGTCAGTGTTGTTTTTGCGTATCAATTCGATGAAAATGGCAATCGCGCTCATTAGTGATGAGGTAGCGGATACAGTTGATGGAAACCTCCCATCTTCCGAACCTAGCAAGCTCGATCGTGATGTGTCCAGGCTCTTGGCATGCTCTGCGGCTGGATCATCTAGCATGAATCCGATGAGCTTCTTGAGGTGTTCTTGCTTCACTAATTCTCTTGTCAAGCGATTCGATGTCGGTAAGGGCAGATTTTCAGACCCTAACATATTGATATTTCCTGGGTTACCAGGAAAATGGGCAGGTGAAGGAGCTGACATGGCGATGATGCCTTTAAGGAATTCGGCTACTACACCATGCATATCAGGAGATTGAGATGGCGAAAGGAGATTGATGAGTCGAGGGATTAAACCTTGTGATGACAGCCACTAGGAGAGTTGGAATGTGTTTCAGTTCGGAGAGTGAACCCCACATGATATAATATAAACTGGTGTCACAGACTTGAACCACTCCCATGCTGCCTGGATGCTCGTCCAATTGGATTATCCGGAACATTAGGTCCACGAATGAAGCAGTCTCGATATGATTCAGGAGACGCTCGACGATGTTTGGCTGTGACTGGATGAAGTGCAGCATCTGAAGATAGAGGTCGAGTTAGTGGGTTTATGAACTCGCGTTTCATGGAGGAGCAAAAACCTCGTCTGGTTTCTTTGAAAGGAAAACAGCGTTGATTTTGACGAAATGTGATGCCAGGGCAGCTTTACTCCGCATTTCGTCAGGACTGATTTCTAATACGTAATCCCAAAAAGGTGTAAGCAATTCTTGGGCATGGTTCAGGCATGTCTCGACTATCGACCATATTTCGCTGCAAAGGACCTCAGTGGCGACATATGGATATCTGTGAGGAAATATCAGCATGACGTGATGATGGTTCAGCGGTATATGGCCACCTCGGTGATCACTAGACTCACTTGAACTTTCCCCGATCCTCTCCCTCGATTTCACCTGTCACATAACGTAAAAGTCGTTGCAAGACGTCCACCCGTTGGAAGTAGTCGATAAGACGTGTGTTTTGAGCTTTGCATTCCTGGAGCAAATCATCTTCATCCAGAATTTGCTCGAGAGCGACATCGTCCCGATCAAGTAGAGTGTCAATTGAGGAAGCACTCTGAAAACCAAAGCTGACGTGTGCTCAAGGTGAGTTATCGTATCAGACGCGGAAGCGAGACAGGAGCTAACCGCCAAAACATTCTGAATCAACGTCGAGGAAGCGGAATGAATGGAATATACGAAGCTAAGATATTACTGTAAGTTGAAGAGGTGCACCTGGTAAGAGCTGGATGTGTCTCTTACTGATACAATGATTGCTTTTAACTGATACCGGAAACCCCCAAACCCACGCGATGCGTGCAGCGCGGTGCCTCACTATGTCGCCGAGGACGGATTACGGTGAAAGTTAGTAGTAAAAGTGTTAATTGATACAGTGTAAAGCTGAGAGACAGTTGAGAGAGATCCAAAGCGGAATGAATGATGCGGTGTTTGGTTGGTCGAAAGCAAAATACGAATTAGAGAACTCGAGATATCAGAACCCTGTGATGATTCAACTGAACGACCCTTTGATTCCGCTTTTATCAACTACCATGATTCCCACCCCGAAACTCGGTCATCTCTCTGCGCAAGACTGGGAGCATGTATATGAGCCTGCGGGTAAGCTCCTGTTTGATCTTTTTAGGGCGTAATAAACTGTGAGCACGTGCAGAGGATACATTCATACTACTGGATGCCTTGGAAAATGATGCTGAAGACTTGAAAAAAATGGGTGCACTCACTTGTCTAGAAGTTGGGTAAGCACAGTTTCGACATCAATTCAACATTCACGATCATATCCAAGTCGCATAGGTCTGGATCGGGATGTGTCTCTGCATTCTTGGGGTCAATATTGGGTGCATCCAATGCATGTACGCATATCCGTTTATTCACAAGTAATGAAAATTACTGATGGATTCCAGTTTATTTATGTACTGACATCAACAGCCGAGCGGTTGATGCAACATTACGAACTGGAGTTCATAACAATGTGAGACGTTCAGTTTCTCTGCAATGTTTCGTGCGAGGCTAACATCCCTTAGGTTCCCCTTTCACCAGTTCTTACATCTCTAACACAATCACTGCTTCCTCGGCTTAAAAGTAAAGTCGACATACTTCTATTCAATCCACCCTATGTCCCGACTGAACACGAGGAGCTTGCATCTGCTCAAGTTGACTCAGGAATAAGTGGTGCTTGGGCTGGAGGCAGTGATGGAATGGAACTGACGAACTTACTGCTTGACAATGTTGGCGTATGTTACTGATCGTCTCTCTGCAAGGTCATTGCTCACCACTTAACCCAGGATTTACTCTCCGAAACCGGACGATTTTACCTCGTCGGGGTAAAACAAAACGAACCAGAAGGCATAAAAAGGAGAATGTTTGAAGGATTTGGGTTATATGGTGAAGTACGTACGGATTGCGTTGGTTGCAGGAAGCCCGCTGACACTTGCCAAAGACAGTGTTGCAAAGAAGAGCAGGTCGAGAAAACCTTTTTGTACTTCGCTTCCTCAGACGATGCTCGGCGACAAGCTGAATATATCTATTCGCCAACCCAATTCAGCGTCAAAGATTTTCGCGCATTGGATGTTCTGTCTCGAGCCGGCAATGCTTCGTATTATGTCCTTCGTTGGTCGGACTCGCTTCCTTTGGCGGCATCCTCGCCGTACCGGACAGTCGCCGACTTTCATCCGCCGTGAGATGGCCGCAATTCGGGATACAGGTAGGGCATCTTTAAGTACTGCATGAGGGCTTTCCGGGCTTATACCTCATATTCCTTCGTCAGAGATGTTGCTAAGACTCACAGCCTTCCAGCTCGCCGTGGCGCTGTGCGCTTTTGCTGGTCCGCCGGTTACACTTCAGTCAACGACCACACTCGATTCATCGGGCATTTTTTTCGTCTCTTATGATGGCTTAGTCAATGTTGAATCATTTCAGCAAAATGCCCTCTTATCATATCAGGGCTATCAATACGCCGTGTGGTATAATAGCGGGCGCTCTGCGATGATTGCTAGACGCCAACTCCCTTCCGGCGGTTGGAGTAGCATCAAGCTCCCACACAGCCTTGCTGTCAACGATTCTCACAATGTTATCTCCATCGGTGTTAGTCCAGAGGATGGGAGGATACACGTTGCAATGGATACCCATAGCACACAACTATATTACCTCAAGTCTGTGGCTGGACTAGCGACAAATCCAGGCTCTTTCTCTTGGGCTACTAGCAATTTCTCTGGTAGCTTCACTAGCACGCTAGGAAGCCTCAATGTTGGAGGGTAGGCGAGGAGTTTCAAACCTGCTTGTAACTCATACTAACTCCGTAATCTTTGTGCCATAGTCAAGTTACCTATCCTCAATTTGCCATTACCCCGACGAATAAGTTGCAGTTTATCTATCGGTCCGGAGTATCCGGCAATGGCGCATGCCAACTGGCAGAGTATGAAGGGTCAAGTGGCAGCTGGAGCAACGTGGGACAGTGGTCTTCTGCTTCTGGTGGTTACACTGCTCCGAGCGGTTCTTCGTCTTCTACAAGGAACCTTTACATCCATGGCTTCACTTACCGCGGGAGCAGACTGCATGTCAGCGGAACATGGAGGGAGGGAAGCCAGGTCCAATGTAGCAGCGGAGGCTTGTCGAATCACGTAAGTCTCACGGCTCTTCCATCGAGGCCTATACTAAGCATAGAATGGACTGCATAAAGGATACGATCTACATTTATAGCGACGATCGTGGCAGAACGTGGAAGAATACTGCTGGAAGCACCGTCGCTACTTCTGGCTCTAACCCCTTGTCTGTTTCAGCTTCAGGTATCATCGTTGACCCACTTGATCCCGACCATGGTCTGATGAATCAGGTATGTAACTCACCACATGTAAGCGTTGGGATGCTCACTAAGCGTAAAACCAGGAAAGCCAAGCCGTTGATTCATCCGGCAACCCGCACATCATAATCTCCTATGTCCCAGGTTTGTCAACGAATAACAAATGTTTACATTCAATTTGCTGACTGCTTGGATAGGTCGCTTCGGACAATGCGTAACAAGCTATGCCTCTCAGAGAAATACAAATGGACGATCATTCCATGTTTGGCGCAACACCAGTGGAACCTGGCAAAAGGTGGAAATCCCAATCTCTCCCGGCTCAACAGGGCGTTCGCAGATTGTTATTGACAGCCAAGGTAGTCTTACTTCTCTCCAACTGAATTATGCACACCATTCACATTGATTCTCCTCTGCTAGATAATATCTACGTTGTTATGCCTTTCCTGAAGATTGTGTCAGCTTCCAAGAGTTCTGGATGGACAGACTGGTCCACTGTCTACACAGGAAGCAACGTTTTTGGAGAGGTGACGTGGGACAGGATGAGGCAGTCTTCCGACGGAATTCTTTCGGTCCTTTACCAGGACAAGTCCTCGGGCACAACCCCTTCCGCGGTGAAAGTCGCAGATTTTAAGTTGAATTAGGATGTCTTTGTCATGTCGATCGGTTAATAAAAATAGTATTTTATTGGAAAGGACTCGATTGAAATTGCTCAGCTGGAGTAATTGAGCGTCTAAATAGGTAGAATCTTGAGATCTCTGTATTTCTTGACAAATCGAAGCAGTTTCGTTATTAGTAAGTTGACGCGATGCGCCCTGAGGTACCCGCGCGGCGACTTCAACAAAGGCAACTACCACTCCTTTACCGTACGATGATATCCGTAAGTGCTTCGAACCGTTGACATTAATCCACTCTCAATCAAGTCACCTCTTCAAGGCATTCTTTATTTTCAATCAGAAAGGAGAGGTAGGCAACCAGGCGCAGCTCGGTATAATTCTAGTTCTGACGGCTACCACAAGGTTCTCATTTCGCGGTTGTATAGAACCGACCTCAAGTAAGACCTGGATGAACATTATGGCCTTGAATTATAGCTGAACTAGTGGCCCTGCGTTAGACGGTCCATAGCGGACGTATTTCGGATTCAGGTGGTCTCCAACAGCGATGTCCGTTCCCCGATAATCACTCTGGGGTCTACAAGCTTCTTCCATGTTCGTGTCAACAATGTCTACATAATGGCAGTTACGAAGTGAGCAATGCTTGGCCATTGACATTCTCCTCCTCTTATCGCCTTGTTGATAGGAACAACGCAAACGCGGCCCTTGTCTTCGAATTTATCTATAAGTTCGTTAACATCGGGAAATCTTACTTTGCGAAAGTGGATGAAGAAGCGGTCAAGAATAACTTTGTACTGATTTACGAGCTCATCGATGGTACATTCTGTGCAGTCCTTTGCATGTATGCTGTCCAACTAACCTACATTTCAGAAATCCTGGATTTTGGGTTTCCTCAGAATAGTGAGATCGACACGCTCAAGATGTACATTACCACTGAAGGCGTCAAATCTGAAATGGCAGTGGTGCGTACATGCATCAGACCATGTCTACTCAGTGGTACTGAATAGAGCTCCTAAACAGCGCGAGGAATCATCCAAAATCACTACACAAGCAACTGGGGCTACAAGTTGGCGAAGGAATGATATCAAATACAAAAAGAATGAGGCTTTTGTGGACGTGGTGGAAAGTGTCAACTTACTGATGAGTGCGAAAGGTGGTATTATTCTTGAGATTTCTGGCCGGCTCCATTTATTCTAACGATTTGACCATAGGCACGGTTCTGAGAGCAGACGTTGATGGGCAGATCATGATGCGGGCATATCTTTCTGGGACTCCGGAGTGCAAATTCGGTTTGAACGATAAGCTGGTTTTAGATAAAACAGATCGTGGTGCCGGAGACGATGCTGTGGAGTTGGACGATTGTCAGTTCCATCAGTGTGTTCGGCTAGGGAAATTCGATTCCGACCGGAGTATTAGCTTTATTCCGCCAGATGGAGAATTTGAATTGATGAGGTATGTGTTCGTGCAAACTCTATGATCACTCGAGAAATACAACATTGCGGTATTAGGTATCGCTCAACCTCGAACGTCAACCTTCCTCTCAAGGTTCTCCCGACTGTGGTAGAGCATGGACGCTCGAAGGTAGAATATACAGTAACAGTTCGCACAAACTTCAATTCCAAGTTGTCGGCCACCGAAGTCGTTATTCGTATCCCCACGCCATTGAACACAACTAAGTTGGACATCAAAGTGCCGCATGGAAAAGGAAAGTATGTGCCCGCTGAAAACGTCATTGTGTGGAAGTAAGTAGAAATTCAGCTCTATTGTCTTCAGGCCAAATATTGATCTTGGGGGGCATTTCTAGGATACCAAGGATCCAAGGCGGAGCGGAAACCACATTGAACGCTATTGCTGAACTTACAGCAACGACCAACAGGCAGCCGTGGGCCAGACCTCCGATAGACGTCGATTTTCAGGTGCTAATGTTGACAGCATCCGGTTTGAGCGTGCGATATCTCAAAGTGTTTGAGAAGTCGAACTATCACAGTGTCAAGTGGGTGAGATACCTGACAAAGGCGGCTGGAACATATCAGATTCGGGTACGTTCATCTGCATACCGAATCATTCGAACAGCGAATTCTGAATTCATGCCACAACTAGTTCTAGACCTATACTTTTGTCATTCACAATATATCAGTAGTTGCTAATGACACGAAGGCTGCGATTACTTTTCTGACAGAATCAAGGAAGACCAAAGTGAAAGAAACAGCAACAGCTCAGAAATTGGGGATCACGCTAGCACACTTCTTCTTCTTCAAGGTCCATAGGTTTTGCTGCCATAGAAAGCTTCACCTTTTTGAGAACGGGGGATTCCGCTGCTCTTGAGTCGGTTGACGAAATCTTCCGTTTAGTTTTAGCAATGACTGCCGCTCGTTTGTCAGAGGTCTTATCAAGATTTTTCTGCAGATTGGCTTCGTTTGGACCAGATGAAGGCGGAGCTGGCGCGTTGGTAGCAGACGGGTTGTCATCGTGCTCCATCGGAAGTGAACGAGATGATGACGCATGGTTGCTAGTGCTACTGAAATGGAGAAGTCTAGAAGGTGAATCACAAATCGTAGAAGCAGCGTACTTTTCCTAAGAAGCATATATGTATGAGAGTGGCGACAACCTGAGTGGCCATAGTCCAAACTTACCTCTTCATTGGTGGCTGGGAGGGGTGTAGGCAGAGTGACGGGGCTCTGATTCCGGATAGCTTTCTTCTGTAAGGGTGTTGCAGGGTTAGTAGGCGCAACAATAACAGCGGATTTACCTTGAAAATGACACTTCTTTCCAAGGAGTTTCCTGGTTTGAAATATCGCTCCATCAGGCGATTAGTAGCATCTGTCTTGATTACCACGAGCTTTGGATTCTTAGGTCGTCCTCTCTTTGGTCGATTTTGCTTTTGAGTCGCTTGTCTAGTAACAGGAGCAGTTGTTCTGGTCTCAACAAATCCAAGTTCGTCTGTTACAGTATGCTCCAAGGCAAGGAAACCTAGACGCATCTGTTAGATATCGCTCCTGAACATCAGCTGCCTACCTTCGTTAATCAAACCCTTAGTAATTTGTGCGGCTACGGCCATTTCGCAGCCTGCAAATAACATAAGCGCTTTTGGAGCAATATCATAAGCAGAGTCTCCCACCAAGTCGTTTTCCGAACTGTATGTCGCCTTCCGGTGGTCCTTCATCCATAATAACCTTCAAGGCGCGTCTGTTGGATAACCAGAGTATCGAATGACACAGTAGCTCTGTTATTCTCCGTACCTCGTCAAAGCCAGCCGCTTGAGTCCAGCTAGGGATAACTCCCTTTCTCCTCTGGTAAGTAAGCCGTACTTCGAGCTGGCTAGCATACATCGATAGCATTCAAAGTTGTCAGGTAGGCGAGGGTCGTCACATGAATTATAGCTGTTTCCACATTGAACTTAGCACGTCGCAAAATTACAACCACGACCTTGAATCACACACCCGATGCACCTACAACGCCGTCAGCATCATAATCGACGCCTATGACCAAGGCTTACCAGATGTGATAACCTTTTCCGCATCCGGCATCACAATAGATGCGTCCCCCGTCGTCCTCCTACACAGAAGGGTGAGTGGTTGGTGATGAACTTATGCAACGTTAAGATGGAAGGCGCACCGCATCACCGCAAATACAAACCAGTCGGTCATCCTGGACGACTTCTCTCTGCTCCGGGTTTATCGATGTTTTGCGTGGACGTACACTAACATGTCCCTTCAGCTGTGGTTGGATTGTGGGGGGTGTATCCATTGGCATGTTCGACCCCGGTTTATCTCTGTTCGTCTGGACTTGACTAGGAGAAGGTGATGAAGGAGTTGCTACAGAGCTGATTCAGCATTGACTTCCAAAAGGGAGGAAATCTCCCATTACCATCTATATTGGCATTATTGGTTGGCTCTGGAGAAACAGGGCGAGCTGGTTGGGTGGTAGCAATATCGTCGGTCATGGGAAGTGGCACACCATCCCTATTGCTTTGGGGAGCCGGAGAACATTCCATTGCCTGAGTCTGATCGCATGGTGAATAGTCCATTTCGTCAATCTATGGGTACAATTCAGTTTTAGTCTCTACGGTTATGAAGAATATTCACCTGTAGGCCTGAGTTATCTTCGATAGTTTGAGAGAGGTCACCCCAGAATGTTCCTTGTGGATGATTGTCTTCGAAAATGTGAAGGTCTCCTTGCTTCTTGCGAACACCAATTGGAGCCTTCGAACTCATTCTTTGACCTGCGCGGCGACGCGAAGATGGCTTCTTGATGTTCAAAGCGCTGCCATCAGCGTCCCAGACAACATTTCGCTCAACGGCATCTTGAAGTTGCTTCTTCGTCTCCTTCTCAAGAATCGTGGCCATTTCCACATCTGTTCGGACCTTACCCGAATTGAACTCATTATTGTGAGTTTCTCGAGGCGGGATATAATTGACGACAGAAGAGACCTCCACCCCGACACTGAAGGAATTTGCAAGAACTGAGACACATTTAAGCAATCCATGTATTGTAAACTTACGTATGAAAAACGCTATCCATGAAGCCGAAAGGGACCTTCTCTGGAACTTCCTTCTCGCGATGGGTTGTGAAGAAGAATCTGTCTCGGTCTACATCACCAGGAATGAACATCGGCGGTTCATAGTCAGAGGGTGTGTTAGGGTAGTAGTATAGCTTGAAGGTTGCGAAGCGACGTCCTGAGGCGAAGTTGATACAAGTTAGTCTGATGACCTAGACCGCAGGAGCCTGAAGAAACATACTGGGAAGATCGGCCAAAGTTTCGGTCATGCTAATTATACGCTTGAGTAATCCCTTTCGGCAATGAACTCTTAGTTAGTATCGTGACTGTTTACTGAGACGAGGCATCCGGCATACCTTGACGCTTGCTTTTACATCACCCACAGTAGGGACCTTGCCTTGAACCGTAGCAGTCGTCAAAGGGTCAACCCCATTCTTGTTACTAAGAGAAAGCTGCTCGAATTGAGGTCCGAGAGTCATGATGGGCACGGGGGAATCGCCGCCCTCGGGTGTGTGATACTGTTCGAAGCGTATCACAGATATGAGGGCTTTCCATGCACAAGAAAACAGAGGTTACTCACGGCAAAGTTGAAAGTATAGGCCTCGATCAAGCTACAATGGTGATGCGTCACAACCAATATAGAGTGGATTCAGATAACTGGATTCTCACTTGTTGGGATCCTCGGAATCCTGCAAACGCGTCAGTTTTAACCATGTTGATAATCGGAGGGAGCATAAATGACAAACAAGATATATTGCAAAAATGAACGATCGAAGGTAATGCTTTTGAAGAGCGTCGAGGATTCCGAGGTCCTTTGGGAGAGTGATCAGATGATGAGTGTGACTAGATTCTTATGTCGCGAACTCACAAGGTAGTCCAGCAACCGATCCACCTCCGTAGAGTAGCCGCGCTTCAACATTCTTATCCTGACATTGTCGGAGGACTGCCTCCTCCCCTCAGAGCTCTCCGAGCCGAGATAACACATTTGTGACGCGTCATCTGGCAGGAGACTCCTATTAACGTTCTCAATGAGTAAGCTGTCGTGAGTGAAGGCATTTCAAAAGGTCACCGAATATAGCATATGCATCCTATTCCGGCTTGCAGAAGGGTTTTTACAGCCAAGAGACTTTTGTTGGCTGTCATCTATCATAAAAGTCGCGTCAAGTCGCGTCTTATTCAAGTTTAGTATAAGGGAACAAATCAGTACCTGCTTTTGAGCCGATTGCTGTTGTTGTTGTTGCATAGCTAGAGCACAAGATTATTTATTCCAAGACAGGATTCAAAAGAGAAAGAGGTGAGGTGATGGAGAACAGTGATGGCTTCGACTCCTACATAAATAGTAAACAGATTTGTTCCGACGGTTTGTTGTTCTACCCTGTCAGTGTGTTCGATTACCCATTAACTCGCAATCAAATGGAGATGGTGGCAATTACATCCTTGCATGGGTGACATCACTAGTGTTGAGATAGGACGAGTGTCGTTGAAAGCAAAGACTATGTAACTCCTGGTTCAAATTTTCCTTGTTCCTGGAACTTCATCACCAACATGCTTCTCTCATATCATGCTATTCAAGTTTCTCTTGCTATTTTAATAAATTTCATTATTGAATCATTATTATGCCCAAAATGATTGAGTTGAGAAAGTTTTGTGAATTGCGAAAATCCAGCTCCAAAGTGCTGATTGGCAGCACAAGCGCCACGGTGTCGACATTGTTTTTTTTTGTTCCACACATGAAGGTAGATGATATGACCCGGTAGTTAGCCATGCTATTGATCAAATGTTTGGGTATAGTGTGGCGGCCTTCAAATCACTAAGTTCTTCATCGCCTTGTATTGCTACTCTGGGAATAGTCTGTTGAAGGATATCACGTGCAATCGCATAATTGCGATTAGTCAAGGAGGTGAAAGGGAAACTTTCCCATTCCGGTATTTGATCCGAACGCAGAGGTCTATGGGGCAATATATATGTACAATAGGACCGTCGAGAGGAGCACAAGAATCATATTCATTGTGCCCCCTCGACAGGTAAAGTGATCATGTATTATACAGACAAGAATCATATTCATTGTGCCCCCTCGACAGAGTGACACAATTCCTAAATACATAGTTCATACGAGCTATTATCTTCCGCGTTTATCCTACTTTTCAACATAGTCGGCGCATAACTTACTGTTATTCCTCTGCAATCGGAGTCGTAGGGATGTTAGCAACGACTAGTGGGCTTACTTCTGAGGCTTCTACATCATTGCTACTCAATATCGGCTCGGAGTTGTTCAAGGGCACTGCAAGCAAGCCGTGGCTACCAATTCAACTGTTCCTAGACACCATCCAATTGAACGCATGTGAAAAAGTGAACAACTTCCTTGGTCTAATCCCGTGACCCCTTAAATCCCGCAGCTCCGTTACAACCAAAACGCATAAACACCTCTCCAACTCGTTCACTTTTCTCTTCAAGAACATCCATCTCCTCCTCTCGTGAAGAGCTCGGATCTGGTCACGCCTTCGGTAACTGGGGTTATCACCAAGGGCCCCAGGAACGCTTTTGGCTGGATCTGCGAGCAAGTAGCGTCAGGAGTGGGTCGATGTTCTTCATCTATTTCACTTCACGAAACATTCATCTCCTCCTCTCGTGAAGAGCTCGTATCTGGTAACGCCGTTGCCAAATGGGGTTATCACCAAGCGCCCCAGCCCGAACGCTTTTGGCCGGATTGAGCGAAGTAACGTCAGGTGTGGGTGGATGTTCTACAGTGCCGCGAGCGTGATAACACCTTCGGAAACGAATGTCTCTGTCGCGCTCGGGAAAACGGTACTGGGTAAAAAAGGCCGGGGAGTAATCCCTCCTCTACGCAAAGATCTTTTGCATAGGGGACGGGATACTCCCTGGCCCTTTTTGCTGTCGGACAATTTCGCTATGAGTAGGTAGATAGATGTATATACCCAACGATGAATGATACTAGCTGAACGTCTATGCATGATTGAGTGACGCAATTGAGGGATAGTGCATCGACCTTTTTTGACGTTTGCGACGTCATCAGGGTGCTCAGGGTTGAGAGAGGACAGTCTGCCCGAGTTAATTTTGCTCCACACATCTTAACGCCAGCTTCACGAATCGATGAAATCAGAGAGGTAGACTCATGATCACCCATCTAGAGCTCTATCGTCTTGGATTTAGAGTCGTTGCGGTGTATTTCACTTTTACCCAACAGGTCACTCCTTCCGTCTCAAAACGCGGTCTTCTGAGAACTCAACCTGCAGTCATTACTCCCAGCACCAATTACCTTACCGTTGTATCGGCTTCACATCCATCCAGATTTTCGCCTTTGAGTAAATT
>WSUA01000123.1:0-13266 GCA_019633455.1 Tulasnella sp. 419 | reverse complement strand
GACCGGGATAACAGTGGCAAAAAATACGGTTGTGAGCGATGGTGAAGGTTGGGTAGCTATTGTGGTTGCCTCAAACACAGTTGTTACTTCAACATTTGTTACAACATCAACGTCACCATCATCTCCTACTGAGGAACTACGAGAAGATGTTGCTCGGGATGTGCTTGAAGGTGAGGCGGTTGAGAAGGATGTAGCAAAATCTGTTGTGGCGGAGGTGGAGGTTCTGAGAGTAGAAGCAGTATCTGTTCGCGAGGTAGCCGACGAGGTAAGAAACTCTGTTGTGGCCGAAATGGAAGTTTTGATTTGAGAGGCACTGGCTGTTCTTTGGCTGGAAGACGAACTTGTAATGGTTGACGAGACACCACTTGAAGTAACTGAAGGCAGAAGGGAGGAGGCCGAAGAACTCGATGGACCTGTGGAGCTTCTCGTTGCAATTGAGCTTGATGATGATTCAGAACTGCTAGTGATTGCCGGAACTGATGTGGAAACGGATGAGGAAGAGCCCAGACTTGTGACTGAAGAGGTTTGACTGGCAGAGGTGCTAGTCTTAGTAACTCCCTCGCCTCCAAACTCGATGACAGGGCCACCAGGGAACTGATAGTTCAACTCAGGGCGAAAAACCTATCTAAATGTTAGAGATCGTTTCTTTTGAGGATATTGGAAGTCTTACATCTGGCACCAGGATACCAGCATCATCAGCCTTATAAGCTCCGGGGAAGGAGACACTACGGAACTTGGGAGGAAGACCTGCGTTTGTTGGTGCACCTTGGACTTTGATTTGGGTGCAAGATGGATAGAACTGAGCTCCTCCTGGCTTCCCCGCGGAGTTGAGAACAATGATTTCGTGCCTAATCATTGGGACTAAATGGTGCATCCTCATATGTGGCATGCAAAATACGCACCTTAAAAGGTACTCCCCATCGGGAATGTTATTGGGTAGGGAAACAGTGACTTCTGGGTTTCTCCCTATCGACAATGACTACTTGAGTTCTGAATACAAGAAGCCGACCGGCTTGGGACTCACGGATATCCGCTTGGAACCACTCATTAGATTTCCCGCCATTCTTCTGTCCCAGCTCATCGATCTTGTACCACTCAGCTTTGGTGGCATCAAATCCATTGCATCTTCCATTGCATGAAGCTAAATAAGTCAAAATCGGGCCAAACTCATGCTCCCATGGAAGATCCTTCGTCTTGCCTGCCCACTTTGAATGGCAGAAACAATGTTAAAATCGGACGTCCCATTGAAGTTCGCCATGATTCTTACCGTGAAAAACATCTTGGCTCCATTCTCAATTGGATAACTCCTCGGCGCACCGAGATCAGAAGCGCCAGGTCCGCAAACAATATCGTCGGATGTAACATCTGTGACTGGGTCTGCGGTCGTGACTTGTCGAATAGGACCATGTGGGGTGTCCACTCCCGGATCCGGACCATTATCAAATGCACTACCTTCGACTCTAAATCCTATTATTCAAGAAGACAAATGGCGTCAGTTCAGTAGGGGTTTCCTCAACGGACTGTATAACGAACCTCTTGTAAACCCGTGAGCAGAGACAGTGGTGGTTGTCAAGAGTAGTGAAGCAATAAAAGCGGCGAGCATGTTGATTTATAACGATTGAATTATTTGAGTATATGGAAGTGGTGTGATATTGACCAGCAGATCGTTGAATAAGGCTGAAAGGACTGAGTACGTTGAGACAAGAGTTAAGAACGAGAGTAAAGTATTAGTCAATAAATCGACGTCGCCGGAACGTTGAGATAAGAAGAGAAAGATATTAGCAGACTATGCTGCGCGTCGTGTGGTGCGATGAGGAATAGTGAAAAGGGATTGCGAAGGCCAATTCATTGTGATTTCACTTTATATCCATTGACCCAAAGATCACAATAGGCTCGCTTGAGCATCTTGGTTGTGCAAATCTCTGACTCAATCTAACATTAGGACAAAAGGGTTGTTATGACCGAGAGTGAGTTCTTCTGTGGTCGTCATTGTCTTTGCAGAAAAGAACAAAGCAAAAGAAATGAACATGTTGTGCGGAAGTCGTCGGAGTTCCAACTATGGCCGAAAGTTCGCCGCGCGGTCCTCAAACAAATCTCGAAATTAATGTCGACCAGCGTCGCAACAAAGGTATTTGATAAGCATCCCATTAGAAAGCTAGCGACCGCTGCAGGCGCATGCAGTGCTGCAGTGAGTTCTCCATAATAGGTCAAGAGGCCGCATCGCGGAGTTAAGCTCAACCATTGTTCACTTAGGGAGCTGCCTATGGGAAATGCATTTCAGATTCATATCAGGATGTACAAAAAGGAATGTGCGCTGCGGAGTTCAAAGCCTTTAAAGAGTGTGTGCAGAAAGTGGTGAGTCGTTGTTGTCCTCCCCGCTTGTCTTTCACTCACGCCTCTCCTTGACAGATGGGCCGAAAATGGTAACACTCGGTTAGACGTCTACGTGGAGCTGTCCTTTATTAGAAGTTACAATACAACAAACAGTATTCATCACTTTATTGTCCTTGTCGAAGGGCTCATCGCGCGCCCCAAGTATCCGCAAATGGATCAACGCTTGGATCAGTGTTTGGAACATACTCCAGGTTTATACTCGTATGATTGGCTCCTTCTGGACTCCAGGCATGACCTAGGAATGCATAGAAGGTATCCATAATCGCTGCTCCGCCGGAAGATGACCATAGTTTACCATCATCCGAGACGGTCCACCGAGCCTTGGCCTTCCAGGAAACACCTTTGTACTTCTGTTTGACTTGATTGAAGAATGGTTTGGCAGTTGTCGCTTCATGACCATTGGATACACTGATATTGAGTTTGTTTTAGTAATTTGCTCAGTTGGCTTGATGGTGGCGCATCGAGACTCACCCGCTTTGGGCCACCAGTGCTGCTCCCGTACCCATCGAAATCAAGTATTGCAAATTTGGATACTTGCTAGCAATATACGCGGCCAATTTAGGATCCCTCGGGATTCTAGGAGCTCCAGGTACCAACAATACATCCAACTCTGGCGCATTCTCCAATGTGAACCTGGGGATCGTGGGTTGTCCCCTTTTCGGGAAGAAAGGCAAAGAGATCGAACCAGGAGCGATGTCTGCAACCACGGGATTCAAATCGGCCGCGATAAGTGAGACATTCTTGGTTATTGCAGCAAGGTTGATGAAGTCGAGTACAGACCAGACTTCCATGGTGGAAAAGCCTGGATAAATGAGAACACCGAACTTTGATGGGGCACTTGCAGGAATGGGTGGTGTTGGTGGTGGAGGAATCAATGTGCCGGATGTATTGTAGAGGTCTGCGAACGGATCGAATGAAGGGTCTGTGTGAGGCATGTGCTCGAGGACGTTAGCAATGGATTGTGCCACAGGTTTGGTATAAACATGTTTGATGAATGAGTATATCATGTCGGTACCAGATTCAACGCCGGAGCTCGACCATATATTTCCATCTCTGTGAGGCGTAAGGTATTGTTAGGTGGCCATAAGGAAGAACATAGGTTTGGAAGTAGACATACACCACCCATCGTGCTTTTGGAACCCAGTTCACATTTGGACCCTGCCCAGTCACAAACGCCCATGCTCTCTTGTTTCCAGTGGAGAGCCGACCATCAATGACACCCTTGTGGGGCACAGCATGATGTAAGTTCCCCCGCAGTCCAAGAAGCTGAAGAAGCGAAATACATACAGAAGTAGCCGTAAGTGCGTTTCCGGTGCAGATTGACAACAAATACTTCAAGGTCGGATATCTATCCCTGATGAACGCCACACTAGGTTGGAGTAGCCCGGCCAGGATAGCCCTAGAACCAGCACCTCCAACCACGATAAGCACATCCAAAGGAGGTGCAGTGTCAATTGTATGCGTGGGAATGACCAATTGGCCGTTTTTGTAGATGATCGTCGACATCGTTGCATTGAGGGTATGGGAATATACTGGGTCCAACGACGATTCCGCTATAAGGTGAACGGTAGTGTCCGGCAAACCTGAAGGGAGTAGGGGATCAATAAAGAGACCGCTTAAGTTGGGGGCCCCGTGACGCACTATTGATGTATGATAATGGTCCAAAAACGTCGAGAACATCAAATCCAGGAATGAGCAGGATGCCATACGTTTTTGGTAAACTTGACGTTGAGATCTGAACAAAGGATCATTAATCAAATCCTATCAGGGCAAGGGTTCATGCCGGCGGCGACACTTACACAGGATGTTACTGCACTGAAAAGAATGATCACCCTTAGCAGAAAACTTGCCATGGCTGCCATGATGTCAAATACCTGGAGTCGTATTCCGCAGAAGATGAGAATGATGACTGGCTTAATATCCCGCTGGACGTTTCCCCCAGTAAGGAACCTTCATGTCTGGACATGATTCCCGAGTTGGTAACTAGAGCCGGAACGACAATTGGGAATCTCGGTCAACGGACGACGCAGCAGCAATTACCGAAGCTATGAGTCTTAACAGTGCTTACTGAACGGGTGGAGTGACGTGCGCAATTGACGAATCCTGCGATGCGCACCGAAGAAGCGGCGAGAAGCGGCCGTAGATATAAAGGTTTGAGCGGGGGTAGAGTCAACTTGATGCCGAAGGTGACGCAAGCCGCGAGAAAACATTTTGATGTTGAAAATGTAGTCTATTGCTATCGTGGTCAAAGATACAGAGGATAAAACTACAAGACATCAGCCTTTGGGAAAAGGTCACGGTGCACGTCATTACTGCTAACCTCCAATGAATCCTCGGAAGCTGACGCTAACGGAACTTTTTGATACTAATTTGTTGCTTCTTGGCAGAATCTACTCTGCCACAATCTCAGCTGATAAGAGATTCACGGAAGAGATCGGTTGCGGAAGAAACAAGAGCCAAACCAACGTAAGTGAAGATTGAATGTTGGCTATACAGACCCGTGACTTTTGATGGCATTCTGTTTCTTTAGGGTCGTGAGGGCGTTTGCGGTTGAAGCTTGGACCATAACGAAACATTCATTTATCTACTATCAAATTCAGGGCAAAAGGCGGAGAGTCCGCACCGACAGCAACAATGCGAATAGTGATTTGTACAAAGACATAGTTACCCGTCGCATTGTACGGATATGGCGCTATACGATGGTGCATCCACAAATTCATTAGACTCGCCATTCTGTGCTTAATGCACTGCGGACTTCTTTATTAGGTCACGATTGTTTTCATCACTTGAGAGGTCATTTCAATCCCTAGTAGGGCATTAAAAGATGGCACCTGAAATGCAATTCGGGCAGCGATCTTACAACCCTCTTTGTGCACCTGTCAAAAGTCGTATCTCGTCTCGAGGGTGCACCTGACGACAAAAATCCCCTGTTCGACAGCCTCCCCCAAAAACGTGTTTCATCATAGCTGCTTCCGTACAAGCTCCGCGGTACCTTGTCAAAGTTTTGGAGGAGGTGATCTGCTTCTTTCCCTTTGTTTGCGTGGATCGAGAGGAGCTGCCTGGTGTTTCGATCTATATCCCTTCCATATTTGGTCGTGGGAACAAATTCGACTGTCGTTCGAGTCTATACAACATCACAATGAAGCTGTCCACCTGCTCTTCGAACGACTCATTCATCACACGCTTGCTCATATCACCACTGGACTTGAGCTAAAGTGGCGAAGGGTTTTTATGACTTCTGTACTCTTATTGGTCCTTATGAATAGCCGGGAGTCCCTCGATTCCGAGATAAATAGTAAAAATGAGGGCTTTCGATTCGCAGTCATCGAACAATCTGCTCCGATCCTTGGGGAGACCCTAGTCAAGGAGAATTTAAAAGGAGAGCCCTCCGTGCTCTTTCAATCTCCATCAGCACCATTCCTTCACTCCTAGAAACCCCAGAGCTTGCCCTCTAGACCTCCTCCGTCCTCCGAGTCCTCCATGAGCTTTAACACCAGTCACCAGGAGCTGAACAGCTACAGTACATACGCTTACTCTCAGGGTGCGTCCCATTGCGATATTTGTGGTTTCCGTTAGACTCATTCACAACATACTCTTCGCAGACATTGCCGAGTCACCACTCTCGTCTCTCTATGATTCCAATGCGTCCTCTCCATCAGTAGACTTCTCAGAAACCGATAGCGTTCCTCCCTCGAATCAACCCTTGCCTGATCTCGAGACTACCTTGGACCACCTGAATGATGCCCGTCCAGGACAGGAGCCGGAATATCCGGTCCACATCCTGATCCAATGCGCTATCCAGGGGAGTCCGGTAGGAAAGCTCTGTCTCAGGGAGATTATTGAGGCTATCAGGAGCAAATTCCCTTTGTGGTACAACACCCCTGAGAGGATGGACAAATTGTAGTAAGTTCGCCTTTTAGCTGTCAACCCCGCAAGGAGTTGAACTGATCCTGAATCCGTGTTGTGCAGCGTAACCGTCAGACACCATCTCTCATGGTACCCCAAGTTTATCACCGCTGGAAAGCCGAAGGGTGTACCTGGCAAGAGTCGTTGGTGGACTATTGAGCCCACCTTGCTCAACGAACCACCTAAGTCCAAGTCCAGGAAGGCAAAGATGAAGACACAAGCACATAAAGACTCCCAATCGGTCGGTCCATTCCGAAATTCTAGGACAAAAAGAACGGACAAGGCTTCTGTTTCAAGGCCCACTCCTCGCTCATCTGGAGGCACCCGCGATCATACCCTCAAGCCACCCATTGTCTCTTCAACACCCTCTCCATCTTCGAGCGCCAACATGATCTACGAGGGTTATCAGAGTCATCGTTCTCCCGAGTCCTCTGTCGCCTCTTCCACCTCTCCTTCACTTCTTCAGACTCCTGCTACGCCTGCGTCGACGCATAGTCGACCTATGACTCCTCTATTCCCTCCACCACAAGAGCTACCACCCTGTTTCATCCAGCAGAGTGCCGCTACCGGTTTCTTTGCTGGTTACGCGTCTCCTCAGTTCACATATACCATTCCAGTCTCCCAAGCGCCCATGACACAGCCACTATCCTTGCTTCACCCCTTTAACGCGCTATCCCTACCTGCCGACGATAACTCTCAGGTATATCTCCCCTACCACGATGCATCCTCAGGTTACTTCCCAATCGGCAACACCACCACTCCTCCAAGCCTCACGCAACTCGAATTTGACGCCATCGTCAATTCTTTGGTTGAGCCTTCCTTTATCCAATAAGGTGCTTCCCTGAAGAAAATTTATGATATCTGCTCAATTCTATCATGTCTCTCGACTCGTTTTTTTCTCTTTGTACTCACAGAATACCCTTTCATCCGTTTCTTTGGATAACAGTTATGAATCATGTGGCAATCTTCCGATAAACTTGTAGTACATTATGGTTCGAGTTGTAGTTATACGGTATCAATTCAAAAAGAAGAAAGTGACACATGAAATCCGCGTGTGCGCGATTGAGGTGACTGCGAGATCCAGACAAAATCATCTCCGGGACTGCGGTTGCCGCGCAGTGACTCATTGTAGTAATAGGTGGCGATATTCGATGCACTACAAAGTTTAGAGGCTTGAGACGTCTCGAGGCGGGTATGAGATTCGATGCCTTCATCTGAAGTACTCAATGTCGTGTACTCACCAGATGGATTATATCAATCCATACGAGAATTGCGATGGAAGTCAAGAGGAAATATACTCAGACATCGGGCAGTTCATTCCATGGGCGTCAACGCCGCAGCACCCTAGTTCCTGCCCACTAGCGCCAAAGAACGACACCAATTACCACGTTAAGTTAATTGAACCATAATAAGCAATGAACAGAAGTCTGATAGATACGCACTAAACTACGAAAAGAAAACAACAACAGATAGCGTCCTTGTGATATCAACCCATTCACCCACCGAAACCCCAAATGTCAATGGTGGCAATCATGATTCTAGACAGAACATTCCACTGACTCCGCGAGATAGCGTTCGAATCCGAATTAGTTGCTTATGTATTAAGCGCCGTTTACTCATTTCTCTCCCCAAGTGATCTATGATGGAATGATTGTTCAGACAATTTTGCGGAACGTTCGTTGAAATCCATTCCCTTACCATCTTTCCTACTCCATCATTCCATTCTCGTACTCTTTTGAGAGCAATCATGCTCATAGTAGACATTGAGGTCCCGACGAATCCGGTCCCCATTGATTGAACGACAACGTCAAGGATCATGGGATACCTAAGCATGATAACATCAGGTCTCTGCAGGTCATCGCCGAGAACGATGTAATCGCTCACCAGGGTCCATGGTTTTCTTGTATAGCCACATCATCGAGGAAATACCATCCGTCCTTTTCTCTCGCCCTAATCTGACTCCACCAAAGTGGATCAACCTCGTCACTTGTCACGATAACACGTTGCACATCGATATTCTTCCGTTGTTTGAGCTCTGCACGAACTTCATCAACTGCTTGAGCAAATGCGGATACCGGTGCATAACATTTCTCCACAGGGAGGTCCTTGTAGTCGCAGAAAACCTCGAAATCACCATGACGGACATGAACAGAGATAAACTATAGGTATGAGTTTTAGCGATAAGATGAACTGCGACAAGATGAATGGCTTACTGGAGGGATGGACTCATGGGCAGAGAGTTGCCACATATCTCTTAGAGTGTTTTCGGCCAAGCTCACCATCTTCGGATTGAAGTGTAAGTGTTTCCCCACTAATCTCCACGCTGGATGATGATCTTTTTCCCATTCGTACTGTGCATTATTGCTTGGGATGGTAGAGAGATTAGTCGGAGATGCTTGATTCGAAGCTTCCGCCGGGAGAACTTACACGACCCAATACAAGAAGTCAAAGCAAAGAACTTGATGATCAGGATAGATCGTTTTCTGACTGCTGTTTGGTAAAGGAAGTTTGTGTTTAATGCCTCTCTCACGTTCTTCTGGCCAACCTAGTTCGGCAAGTCCCCAGAATGTTGAGTGAGTTTGCCTTTCTTTCCAGAGATTGGAGTTCTCCGGAGTTGGGGTAAAGGATGGATCTGAGAAATGCGTGGTCAATTCCCCAATAGCACCCTGAGGGACTGAATCGCATTTGACACGCACCTAATTTGACCGCTTTCATCATAGGCCCGTATCTCGGTTGTCCCTCCTTGCTAGCAGTAGCAAAAGGACTCCAGCATCCTATATCATTCCATGCCTCGTCCGTCTTCACGTCTGCCCACTCAATGATTGGCATCCCTAGTTCACGTCTAAACCTAGGAACATCGAATATATCTCCAAAGCGGAATGTTCCTGCCTCCCATGGTAAGTGACCTGGAACGTGAGGTGGTATGATTGGGACTCGATTTGTGAGCATTGCAATATAGACCAGATTCCAAAATGTCATGACATCGTTTGCTGGACGGAAAGGAGCGTACAATAAGCATCAAGTTAGGTGTTCCTGTTGCTGAAACTTACTCCACCCCGCATCTCCGAATCCTGTAACGTACAAGGTATCATTCCGTAGGTTATCTATGTGGCGTTGAGTCAGTCTAAAAAGATATCTTCACAAGGCGGCACTCACTCACCTTTGAAATATTTGGTGGGAGGTCCTTTGACATAATCCTCTACAGCCCAAGGATCCTGAGCCGCAACATCCACAACGGGAAGAGATACAGGGCTACTCCTCGTGTAGCTGTACATCCATGTGAGGAAAACCATTGGGATCGTCACAGCGACGCATTTTTGGGCAAGCGGTACCATCGTTTGGGTTGATCACAATATCGAAGCTAATCGTACACCACGTCCTTTTCTAACGTGAATCCTTGTGGCTATTCAGTTAAAGTAGGGTTGTCGGGGTATCAGAGCAGCGGTAGCGAGTGGCTGCGAAGAAGAAGTAGAAAAAGTCGTTGAGCCGCAAAAAGTCAAGCAGTCGGACATGGAATTGGACCCTGAGATCTCGGAACCTTTCTTCAGGGCGCTTCCTCGTAGCGTGCCTTATCGACGCTTTCTTCTACCCTCTTGATTCTTGCAAAACAAAGGATATCGCAGGGATGGCATCTATATTGGATTGGATCCACAGCGAATAGGACAGCCCACAGGATAAGATGGATACCTGATTAATTGGGTTTGTGATTTAGTAGTCCCCCTCACATTCCCAATTCGAGCACGTTATTGTACCATAATCGTTTACTACCGTTACCAATGCCGCGGACAATCTATTCCAGATGGGATGTACAATGTCTATCTTGGACCTCTTGACGGGTCGAGAAAAACCCTTTCGAGAAGCATATCTAGACGCGTAACGTGATCTTCTGTACACATTTTGGACTTCGTGCCGGATTCCCGATTCCGATTGTTCTGCAGCGCAAATAAGGGTGTGATAACGAGATCCAAGATAACTTGAACTCGTATCGGCCATCATGACGGGTTCAAGGTTCACTCAAACCCAGTAGATGGGTTTATGGTCCAATGGTAGGATGCACCTCAATGAATCAAGCGATCATTTAGGTATGGTTCCCGGTTCGACCCCGGGTAAGCCCTCAATTCGCTGAGGGACGCTTCGCGGTTTATCAACGCCACCTTAGATGGTGTGTTGTTGGGCGAAGCATGCCCTCAGCGAATTTTTTTAACACCCTTGACCGCATCACAGCCCTTCTCTGATATATTTCTGGTTCTCAATGTGAAACACATCGAGTATATATTTCCATCGTCAATCAAATGAATCATCGACTGAATGGGATTCACAGCCCTATTAGAGATTCAGCATTAGTCTTCGAGATGAAGTTTGGCTCCACTAGCTAATGGTAGCTATTCAGTGACTGAGACCAAAAGAACATATGAGCTATGGATCTAAAGCTTCATTAGGGCTTCATTTTGCCGACTCACTCGCTTTAGGTTGCTCAAATGTCTGCAATTTACGAATGGTTCATATTTTCATCAGTCGGGTCTATAGTCTAACGGTAGGACATGCCGATACGATGCGGTTCGACTCCGGGTAGACCCCGATTATTCAGCGCGCAGGCCGATAATCAAGACAACAAAGTCTCAAAAAATCAATTTCCCGCCACCTTAATGGTGTGTTGGGGATCACAAAACCGCCGCCTTAAATGGTGTGTTGGTCATCGGCCTGTGCGCAGAATAATACCTTTTAATTGCAGCCAAAGTTCCCGGTATTACACTTTTCTATTGATGACAGAGTTTCACCTATTCTTTGCTCTGAGGCGAACATAGTGCTAAGTAAAATTGAGGTGCACGAGTTCTTAGATGGGTTTATAGTCCAGTGGTAGGATACTCCCTTAGGGTTCAGATCATTTGGGAGTGGTCCCCGGTTCGATCCCGGGTAAACCCCTCCTCTTGCTGGTTGGGTCGTTTCTCGCAGCTTGAACTAATCCCCGGGGGGCTGCGGGAACCCAACCAGGGAGATGAATTTTGGTTCGAGAGGGGTGAGACGGAGTTATCGGACTTTACGCGTGTTTCCAAATTTTGAGCAAGACTAGATTTTATCATTTTTCGTTTTCATCAACCTCCACCGTCTGCGTTCCATCTCTTTCCTCAATCACCCCACAATCATCAATGGCTCGTCGTACCCCTCAAGCTAGCTCTCGTGCTGCTGCACCAGCCTACTTGGCTCCTCGCTCCCAAGTCGATCCAAACGAATCCGCATTCAGCCGATTTTTGAGGACAGAAGTTTTCGCGCCAGAGAAGAAATCTGGAAATATCAGCATACTGGTTGGAGTCTCAATGTTTGCAGGAGCTGTTGCATTTGCTCGCACATGGGGTGATGCTCTTGTTTTGGCTTGAACGACCTCGTCGTGTCTAGTCTGGTATGTCTAATTAGCTACGTTGTAACATGGCTCAGCTTACCCTCATTGTATCTAGCGATACCGTTTGACCTCATTCCGCACCTACGCGTCGTCCAGTGCATTCGTGTTACCCATCCACCACCTACCCTACACTCCAATCTGTTCGAACATTCCACTATGGTTGCATTCCCCACACCCATCCAGAAACTTTCAACTGCGGCTTTTAGCCCAGTAGCTCCACTACTATGTATTGTCATATGGTAATACCAGAACATCGATGCTTTGGTGGTTCAGTCCAATTCTTAATCGCGTGCATTCCATTAAATGCGGGGGATGTCATGGATCCTCATTATAAACCCTTTTAGCGCCAACATCCTCCTTGCCATCTGTAAGCCTATTCGTCACTACGGAGGAGCTGCTTACTATACAAAAGCGGAGCAGCACAGATCGGGAAGCCCATCGAAGTCCAGCCTGAACGCCACTCCAACTACTATTGTGACGTCACTTAAGGATCGGCATCTCGTCCAATCGTCATATATAAGAGCTCCCTCTTTCGTCCGTTTTGATCAACACAGATCTATTCCTCTTTTCGCAAAAATCACTGCCAAGACCAAACCTATTCTAAGATGGCCTCACTACCTCCAAGAGAAAACGCTGCACGTCAATCTCTCCCAAGGATGTACAACCGATTCGCCAAGCGAGATCCTCAACTATATCCAGTACGTCCTTATCGCCATCGATCTCGGTATGATGAGGATGTGGCTGACCCTCCCCTTTTCCATCTAGCTCGCTGCTATAATGGTCACCACTTTGGGCGTTGCTGGTTACTTCCTCACCGTTCGCAAACCGGCACAAGTACCAGAACCCGGCAAAAACTTTACCTCCGTCTCACAAAAGCCTTTCCCCCCTAATGTGCGCTCTGACCCGAGATGGAAGGACCATGGACGACTATCTGGTGACCATGAAATCACAGGGGGTGCTAGAATCAGGAGATCTGAGACTGAGGTGAGTGCCATTTTCCGTTCCGCGGGTATCACGTCGTCATAGCCTAAATTCAAATCTCTATATTCTCTCGCTGTAGTTACCTGATGGAAGCAAAGGCACTGTCTCCACGCGTTGATTGATGACGGAAAACAAGTAACCAGCATCGCGTTCTCGTTCTTCGATCCGTGGTTCACCTCTAATTGCCAATTGTATTGTAAAGTATATAAGTCTTTCTATTGACAAAGTTTCTATTGTGCCACAATCAGGTGTATGAAATCGTATGCAACCGTATTGCGATCCCACAGATTACTATTGGGGAAAATGTCCGACATGTGTGCCAAACACCGACGCCTGTAGGAAATGCTCAATGTTCATTACCGATCGCCACCCAGGTTGATCCTTCATAAGAAGCCCTTCTCCGATATCTTTCTTTCTTGTTGAGAGTTGTATCCGCAAGTCACAATGCTCGGCTACTCGAACACGGGCGTCACTCCGACACCTTGAGCCCACATGTCAGAACAGAACCTACAAAGCGTTTCAAACGATCTTACTCAAAACCAAGTATCATGTAGTAGTAAGATGAGGTGAATTTGGTCGTCAACCGC